>DWQX01000206.1:0-54001 GCA_018245475.1 Pharmacophagus antenor | reverse complement strand
ATATATATATATAGTATTAATTGTTATATTATTGCACTCGTAACCATATTATGACGCAACGTCGCACAGAAGCGAAAATTATTCAGTCATCAATGAATAAGAATAGACAGGAAAATCTTTATTAGTCACTTCAATTGATTCTCGAGTCAGATTTGGCGGAGTAAGAATTGACCCAATTAACGTTCGCGACTCAGTGTCATCCGATTTAATTAGGTTAATTACGTACCAGAGTTTTATTAGCGCATGGACTAATTAATATTTGTTGGAGGCGAATACTGGAGCTGATTTAGGATCTGACGAGTTATGAAGTTTAATACATGGTATGAAATTGTAATTATAGAGACGTTCTTTATTTTTATTTATTACTGTTTACAAATTCGCTTATAATCTTTGTTAGGAAAATTCCTTTCTTTCTGTAATAAATTTAATATCGTGAACCATCTTTGACATCTCTTGAAACTTACGGTGTAGAAATTAAATTTAGACTCAATTTCTCAATTTAAAGCAAAACGCAATAGTCCTATGTCAATAGTGTGTGAAATTCCAACAACAAATATATGTTATATGAAATTACATGCTTCATCATCTAAAGTCTCATTATTACTTACCATCAGGTGAAATCGAGGGCAAGTGTTAGCCCATAACCGATAAAAAAATTTATTTTCCATGATAGTTATATCAACGAAATATTTAAAAACTGTACAATAATTTTATAACAATTTAATACTATGCATCGGAGAGGTTATGAAAATAAAATTACACCTTAAAATAAAACAAAGACGACGAAATAGAACGAAGAAGCGCGCTCCCGATTAGCCGGCACAACTGTGTTTAATTTTACGGCGTTCGAATCGAGCTTTACGAAATAAATAAATCAATGTTTTGTGTCAACACATTCAATTAAACGCGCAAGGTCGGCCTGGAATAAGCAGGCCAATATTTTCCGCCGCGTATTCTTATCCTAAGTGTTGTCCGAAATAGAATCAATCTCACTTTTAGCGTACCTATAAAACAAAAATTAAAACTGAGTCATCTGTTAAAATCGTGTATAATTATTTTTTGTCCAAATTTTTGGTTGTAATTTGTTAATCTAAGAAGATCGCTTATACTCCAGTTGCTGTCTTTTACAATTTGCTCTAAAGCGGATCCACTTATTTCTTCTGCGCGTTTAGCTATGTATGTTTTATTATAACTTGACATTACCAAGCTACGTTTTTGTTTTTCTTAACTATTCCTAATTTTCTCCACAATCGACATAACATTCGAATGGTAAGCAAAATTATACAACCGTTGCCGGCGTTAGCTACTACAATGTTGCGTGAGTTCAGTAAGTTCTACGGTAATTTTTATCATTTACATAAGAGACGCCTACAGTAATCCAAACAGTAAGTTCACGCGGCGTATCGGGATGCCGTTCCGCGCCAATACCGATCAGTGTTCGGCGCCCGCGCACGCCTCGACGCGACGCCGCCCGCCCTGCCCATACGATCGAACCAACGATACAAACGCAACGAATAACCGATTACCAGTGCAGTTTTTAATTGACGTACAAATGCCGTGATATACCATTGTTAGGAAAGTGTGTAAACAAGAAACGATGACGAGTGACGAGCAAACTCGCGTCGCTCGGCTGTGAGCAAATGTTTGAGCTGTCAATAAGAGGAATACGAGATTTTTTTTTACCGAATACGAAATATCCGCTCCGGTGTCTCTTCGTTTATACGAGTACGTATATAGAATTCTAACCATAAATATCAAAAATGTGAAAGCGGTCTTGCTTGTGATTTGCTATGTTTAAGCATTGCACTATGTTGTAATTACTAAAAAACAATTATTTCTTTTAATAGGTATGACTAACACACAAGATTCTTATTATAAGGAATGACGACCACGGAACCTTGACGCTAATTGGACAGTTATAGCTTCCGAATTCATATTAAGCAAATTAATATATTCATTAATTATTACACACTGATGATGAAATTGTTGTATTAGTGATTAATTGATACCCACAAGTTTTAGTATGTGAAAAAACAGCTAAGTATGAACTGTAATTATAAAAATACATAATTTCAAATTCAATCTAAATCAAACTTGATTTGACGGTTTACTAATTAATCTATTTATATTATGCAAGTAGTTTATATATATATATATATCAAAGTATAGTATTAAAATTTTCTTCATAGATGACTAAGCATGGCTTATAAAGGAATTTGAATATCGTAGTTAACTCGTTCGTTCGGCAAATAGGCAAAAGTACCACATAAAGACGCGCAAATTTAATAGTCATATTGTTTGTTAAAAAAAATATTATTCTTTATTTTTTATTTAATTACTGACAGCGAGGGATTTTCACACTAGATACGTACATTTACATATACAAAATTATATTAATTTAGTCTTAAGTGTAAAATCTATGAAAAGTAGCCACAGCTTGCACATTAAAAGTGATGAAATAAATTTAAAAATAGTATACACGATAAACATTAGCACAGAATAAAGTTTTATACGCATATTATTATTGTATTCAGAATTTAGATCATTGTTTACAAAATAACATTCAAAGGATGCTTTCGTCAATAAAATAAAAATTAGACTTAAAAATTTTTAAATTAATTTTGCACACAAACACATATGCACTTCTTAATAATAAAAAATCCCTATCTGCGGAACGTTATATTAATGTTAATATAAATATTCTTCTTTTATTTACAAATAGTAAGTATTGAAAAATATATTTATTGTCCAGCAATAGCAATTAAGTTCTGTTTAGGTCTGATTTAGAAATTTGTATTTTTCACATATTTCTCTGCTTTTTCACACGACGACGGCATCACCGTTTGCTTTCTTATCGCCGTTCCAAGAATGCCTAATATCGTACATTTCGAGTCGAGTGATAATAACCGAACAAAAACCTCACAACATAGGCACACTAGTATTATCTTTTTAAGTTCATTTCTCACTTCCAATTTTCTCAGAAGTACGGTAATGAGATTCTACACGCCGCGGTGCTCCGGCGAAGTCTCGTTGGGCAAATAACATTGTGTACCGAGCGCAGTCCGGTAGCCACTCTCTGTTTGCTGTCGACCTGTTAATTAATAACTCGCCGAGCGGTGTATACACAGCCTTATTACCGGTAAAATCTCACAAGTCACGAGTCTAAACTGACCTAAACCAGTTTTCAGTTTCGGCTCTCGATTTCTAATCACACGGTAATGGATTTGTGTAGCCGCCGCTAATGAGCTCCGCTATGCGCTGGCGCTCCGTCACTTCGCCTTAAATCGCGCGCTTAAAAATAAAGCATCACTATTCAAAGTTAAATCGCGACCATGTTCAAGATTTAAACACACACCAAGCGCCTATTAGTCGCACTAATTTGAATACAAAATTCATGGCTAACTCCAATACAATGTTATTTGTCATTACAATGCCCATTTAGCCGCGCGCACCCGTGCTCTATAATTATAAGACGGAAAAAAGAAACGCGAAGGCGACTAATGGTCTGAAACTAAATTTTAATTAATGTCGCGTTTTACGAAATGAAAATGATTACAGAAATAACACGACAGGTCGTGTTGCAAGGTAGGCTCCGGCACGACCCCTAATACTCACGTTCGACAATTTACGACACAGTAATTATGTATACGTGTTTAGACGCCTGCGACCGAGTTGCGGGCGTAATTTTGGAAATTAAAAATGGTAAGCTTCAATCGCGGCGTAATATCTAAATGATGGATTAACCTTGCGTTTTGATGTGGATCGATTTATTTGGCCGGCAGCCAGTAATTATACTTTATCGTCGTGTACGTGTGGCGAGCACAATTAGTTATTGATCAGACTACAATTAAGCCCAATCGATTTTGTTTGTTGAAGTTGAAGAAAATTGTTTTAGTTCGACGTTTAATCGGCGTCGTTTTACTATTAATGGATTTTCCATCATTCGAATTGACCTGCCGTATTCTGCTATTGTTTATTATGAAACAATAAGTTGTCTTTACATCGTGACAATACAGTGATTTATAATGACATATTTGTCGTTCGTTTTCAATTAATGTTCAATCATTGTAATTGATTTAGAATCGTTTTTAAAGAAATTTACGAGTATAACGGAGTTCAAAATTATTACTGCTAATCTCTTAAATAATTAATCATAATAGAAGCCAAAAAAAAACTGGCATATGGTGAAAAAAAATAAATCAAAATAATCTTGGCCATAGAAGACGAAACGCCGTTAAAAGTCAAACGGTGCGCTGTTAAAGACAAACAAGTACGGCAGGGCACGGCTCCAGCAGAGTAATTGGCCCCGGCTCGCCGCGGGCGTCAGCAACACCTCTGAACATATCAAACCGTTTTAATAATGAGCGGGCTTGAGATCGTGAAACAATAAATTGCGAAGCTTGGAGGCTTCGTGCCTGAGACAGCTATCTGAAGCGAGCATTATGCATCTCGTGTTCCCGAGTCAAAGATAGCGGGCTATCATCTGCGAGATTGATAGGAGAATAGCCCGACGGCTAGAAGGGATTTGGATGCAGCGCTTTGCTGATCCTTATGCGGATTGAGCTAGAATTCATTAAGGGCCCGCGTTCAATTTTATTTCCGTGAATGCTCTTATATTATGTACCGCAGCTTCTACACTTAGGTAATTTATTGGAAACGTATCGCGTTTATTTGAAAACACATTAGAATAGTTACTACTCGTAAATAAATCTATTTTGTTTTTCCTTACAATTTCAATTGCAACATAACATAAATTTATACACAATTAAAAAAAATAATTTTGCAATTCGACATGATCAGAAAATTTTTATTTATTTACCTATATGCTTTGTCGACATGGTAAAAATAACAAAAGTATTTAAAAATATTTCTAGTATAGGTGATCTCAATCAATGTATGAGTTCTTTGTCAGCTATATAATATTATGTAGTCAATGTAAAAAGGAAGGTCTTCGTAAGTATTAACGATATCTAATACGTATATTCAATGTTTGAAGTATAACTACACTACAAGCAAATACAGAATTATTCGTTATCGCTTGATCTTACCAATTTATTTGTGACATTTCCTTTAATTAAGAAAGTATGATTAACAAAGGGCAATCACGTAAACAAAAGTCTTATCATGGTAAACGTTTGGGGGAAGAGAGTAACATTGATCACGAGGGTACAAAACAAAGATGGCGAAATTAATAAATTATCGCCGATGGAGAGTTATCGGGAATACGTGCGCCAGTGCATTTTTTACCTTTACTAATGAATTGTACTAACTGCCCATTTCGAGGGAAATATTATATGAATGATAAAACGTTAGCTGCTTGTTCTTTTTTAGTACCCGTTATGTTTACGTTTTGTTCTCATTCTCACTCATCTTTGGTGAAACTATACTATATCATACAATATTAAATTTACTGCAGATATTAATGTATAAATTAACTAGTTTGCTTTATGCCAATTATATTAATTAACTTATGTCTACAAAAATTCCCACGATGCATGTAATGTTGGAAAAAGAGTTTTTAATCTTATCTGCGTTGAAAATTTATAGATTGTAAATAGATCACCATCAATATTGCACACCATTTTTTTTTTTAAATAATTTAGTAATAAACTGTACTTTATCTAGTATTCTAATAACCTATACGAACAAAATAATAGTTGAAGTAGATCTCACTAACACACATAATTACAGCGTAAACACTTCAAGGAAACGCATGATCATGACTTTTTACACACTCGAGTAATTTTATACTTGTTTTTACAAAAGATTTTATTAAGCGGACATTATAATTACATACAAGAGTACGCAGCGGCATTTACAAACTGTCAGTATAATTACTGCAATTATTCCTTTAATATTCGTTATGGAAAGCAATGAATCTATTCCGTATCCGTGTTAGTAACAACTACAAAGCAATTTGTAATAATTTTTGTCACAAAAACGTATCCACTTCGTATCGTAATTACTTTTATAAACACCAAGGGTCATAATGACCAGTGTACTCATAATAGTAAGTGCTGGCTTCATTGCGTTATTCTAACTCATTACGGAGTCAACGAAATTGCCTAAAGTGTGACGGAATCTGATAATTTTCTGGGTCTTAGAGGCCCCGATTAAAGCGCGTCAAATGACTCGGACAAAGTTTTTTTTTTTGCCGAACAACATTCATTATGAACTGAATATTTCAAGTACAGCACATAGGAATGTTAAAGGTCGCCGTTGTTGTTTGTAAGTGTATTTAATTATTGGCACACTTTAAATAGTATAATCAACTTTGACGAGTCTATATGAATAAATCAATTGCACTTTTTTTTACTACCTTAAGTGTAGGATTAAGCAAATAGTGCACACATGTTATGGTAAATAATACATCATACCAATAATGTTATAGAGCTTCTTGAGAAATAATAATAAATAATTTCTGAATCGAACTGGTGCTAGCCTTTTTAAAACATAAAATAATGATTTAGGGGAAAGAAAGATTACAAATTTCTATGACACCACTAAAGCGATGTAGGTTTGACAGTACTTAACCATCGCTTAATATTATACAAAAACTTCCTTTACTGCGTATCTATTTATGTATGTGTGTATACTCCAGACAAATAATAGCTACTGAGTTATCTTGTCATTAATGTTATCATTTAGCTTACGTTCAATTACACAAATTTTTTTCTTACTGTTCGTGAATCGTGAGTATCGAACGAATTTAATTATTGAATGAAATAATAATTAAAAATACTCCGACCTCACTGTACATTGAATATTTAAAACATATAGTCTAGTACAGTCATTATAATAATAACAAAATTGATATAAATTCATTTTAAGACACAAAAAAATCTAACAAGCTTAGAATGATTCCAGGATTGGATCTTGGTCCCTCGCGGAGATAAATTCACTTAGTGTGCACTAGTACCTTATCTAAAATAATTTTCTACGTATTGACTTTAGCATTTAATCATTTACGAGTACATAATAGTTCATTGCATTAGTTTAATAAATATAGCTGTAATACATCATTCAAATTTTAATTAATACAACGATTTCAATAACCTTCGTATTAAATTCTATAATAAGACGTGAGGCAAACATACCACTCGTCTTTGTTTAATAATTACTAGGAAGCTCGGCCCCAATGCAATTAGAATATTTAATGAGGTAATACAATATTACTTTTGTAGGTGTACGAATTTATTATAAACAAATTATAGACGCTTTTTTATCATAATTAATCGATAACAATGTTTTAATTAATAATTAAATATTTAATTTTTACTTCAAAGTTTACTAATTGTTTTTAACTTATAAACTTTGAATTTATTACATAATTCGTATATACAGGTACGTGCACGTAAAGGGGGCCATGCCCAGCAGTGGTCAGATAAAGACTAACAATGAAGCTTTATACGATGTAACACGTGTATTTCTTATTGTATTTTCGGATCTGGGACGTTAGCAGGAAACACATTTAGTATATAATAAAGAGAGGTATTTAGTACTCAATAAGGGAACAATAAAAAAAAGTTAAATAAAAAGTATTTAGATAGAAAACACCATATGTTTTCTTTTTATTCCTTACAAGCGATAAGAGGAGGTTACTAAAAATATCTGTATTTATCAAAATATAATCGTAAATAATCTTTAGTTCCCTCTTTACTCCTCACCCAGTTTCAACTAGCAAGAAATTTAAACAGAATATAGCGGCGTTGGGTATTCTTTATTTTATTATTTGCAAAAAGATTGTTCAAGTATGAAATAAATGTACGATCCAGCTACATATTATGAATACAGCATATAGTTGAGAATAGATATTTATGATTAACTGATTAATATTAGTGAACTAATTTATATCATAAAAAAAAATATTGTGGATGTGAGTTGGCCTTCATTGAAAAATTACTTGTCGATTACGGAAGAAGGAGAATTACTCAATAAATCAGATAATAAATACATATTAATTGCATGCATGAGTCTCTGAAATCTGAATCGTACTAAAAACTATTACAATTTTAAAAGAGGATGGAGTTTTTCTGAAAATAACATAACTCTTTTTTTAAAAAAAATCTAAAAAGATAAATAAAAAATATAATAAAATGTACAAGTCAAACATGCGCACAATTTTATACAAATCCCGACATTAAGCCACACGAACAGCGGCCGCTTTCACGGAACCGCGAGATATTTAATCTAATAATGGACGGCCCTGATTGCTTTTCTTATGCTTTCTTTTATATTTATAATTCATATTTAATGATCGACATTAATGGCACCGCTTCGGGCCCGCGCAGATGTAACGACCATTTTACAAAGAGCCCTCCATTTTCTATCAATTTCCCAATTAAACGAACTTACTGATCGGCAGGAGGGTGTTATAAAAACTGGTTCTTTGTGCACGTTAATTTCAAATTTAGGCGCCTTTCGTGATGGCGTTACGAAACTTCGTCTCTATTGTATCGTAAGCGCTGTAAAGTGCACAGTGATTGTGTAAATGAGCGTTGACCTGCATACGATGAAATCTTGTTTTAGGACCAAGTCTTTATCTAAAGTGGATTATTAATAATAGATAACCGAACAAAATGTATAAGCAAAACATTTTTTTTCGAGGTCTGTATTCTTAAGTATATTATGACAAATAAAATCACTATAAATATTATATGCAGAAGTTTTATTATAAACAAGCAGTATTTGGTCATTTGCTGCTTAAAACTCTTGAAACCCAGATACATTAACGTTGACAGTTTAGTGAATAGAATTGACCTTAACTCGCAGTTTTCTAGAAACACCAGTACCATAAGCAAATGTTAGGTTTCTCACAAGACAAAATACATCAATAACAAACTGCTAACTAACGGTTTTATTGTAATCTTTCCACGTCACGGTCGATTGCATCTGCTTCTTACTACGTACAACAAATTTCTTTTGAATTACAAATTAATTACGGAACGAAACGTAAAAGGTAAAGTAGTTCGATAAGCTAATAAAATTGATTTTTGATGTATTTAAATTAAGAGGACAAAGGGATCTGACAAATAAAACAGAACATTATCGCAAAACATTCCAGCTGAAACTAAAACAGTTAAACAATAAGTGTAGATTAAATCATAAATATGCTGGTACTTCTTTTTAAAATTATTTTGTCATAATAATATACTTAAAATACGTATGCCACGTAGATTTCTTGTATACTTGTATAATGAAAATATTACAATCAAATTAATTAAAGAAAATCTACTTTAAAAAAAAGAATGCGATCGTAAAAATATTTTACCGCTCCACTCATCATTTGTTGGCGACAATGATAAGTATCCAAACAAAATGTAAATTTATTACATAAAGTTTGTAATTTACTCAGGCGTATTTCATAAACAACCTTAATTCTGTCGTCGGTCAGGTGGACGTTATAAAAGAAGCTGTAAAATTTTTAGATCGCGGCGGGAAAATAATCCGCGTATCGCAATTAAAAAACATAAAACACTCTTAAAATAGACGTGGAACGAAATATCATACGACCGAGAAATAATAACATTAAAAGTTATACAGTGGGGCAGATGCGCCAATATTCTATTATTACTGGCTTTTCAACGCGAACGGAGCAAGCATTCCTGACTATTTCTATATCCCTAAGATGAATCATTAAATAATAAAATCCAAAGCATACTTAATGCTCAACAACACATACGATTCTATTCATAACTACGGACCGACTAACACATGCACTGCCGCTAATCAGTTCCAGATCCAGACCTCGTGTTACTTCTCAATCGGACTCACTCACACACGGATGATAACCTACACCAATACATCAATGGATAGTCTAATTGCGAACGTGTAAACACACGTCAATGTGTTTGTTACGACTGTAACAATGTGCGTGATTCCAGCCAGCTTATTAGAAGCACTTTAAACAAAAATACAATCCAATTAAAACGCTTGTATGAATTTGAAATTGGAACGGTTACTATCTGACAGATGGCACACTATAAATAAGGGAGCTCTGGTTAAAACGCACAGTGGTTTTCGCCGTTACGTTTTCTGGTGGACGTGGAAAATGGTCGTGATATTTTAATGTCTATGCACTTATTAGCAACAAATGTAATATCGTTTGATGGATCAACTACTACTTTGTTAGGTCGTGGAACGTCGTGGGGATTATTTGACGGCGTAAATTAGGTTCACGTGCGTTTTAATGCATCCCGCAAGTGTTAGTGTTCTAGTTCGATAATCTTCGACCGGCGTATGGATAAGTCGGAGATGATTCATAATGCTCCGATCTATTGTTGGATGGCATCTTGCGATCTGGAATTATGCAAAGTTCATTTGCTTTGTTCGGCAATTACAGTTATGTTGACTACTGTTATCGAGAACTGAAAAGAATGAAACTGACGAAATATTATCTGTTTATTTTACTATGTATGTGTTGACAACGTTTATTTTTAATATCTTTCCGCACAAATTATTCTGGGATCAGGTGATAGTTACTAAATGAAATACATGACAGTCATATACTGAATATGTCCAACAAATAGGCGCAAGCGTATCTTGAAAAATTGTTTTAGTAACAGTATCATAGTAAACGAGAATAATTAATTGCTTTAAACAATTTTTTAATTTGTTCTTAAGTAAATAACTGTTCCTAAAAATATAATTCTAAAACGTCAACGAGTCAGAACAATTTTTAAAAACAATTTCATATAAGTACCAGAAAAAAGAGAATAGTCTTTTTAAGCCTACATTAGGTACCATCTATGATTATGCTTTTTTTTTAATAAATTAACATATTATTTTATAGAGTTTATATAGAAAAAAATAATTCATGTGCAAATTTTGGTACAGAAAGTATTATAAAACATAAAACAAGGGGACTTAATAGCAATTGGGATTTTCTCTAAGACAGAGTTACTTACAGAGGAAGTCTGTAACAGGAATATACTAATTAATATATAATTCATACACCTAAGAAGTAGTTTACATTTCGATCCAAGCTATTATATACACTCTGTATAGATTGTTGAAACATAACTATATCATCAGGTTTGATTGCAGTAACTAGAAGTACAATGCAGAACTCTTAAAATGTTTTCTATTCAAATAATATCACGATCCACTTATAGATTCTATTTCAGCGCAACGCATTAAATTTGATCGATCAGAGCTATATTTTTCCTGTTTACCAAATATTTAAGTAACGGCCATAAGTCAGACAGTAAAATAATTCAAATGTGAAATTTCATGAACGCTCATAATGAACTTGGCAGACGACCAAAAAACGTCTTATTTTCGATGTGGAATCTGGACCAATTTTTATTGCAACGCTTTGGAAATAGTGATACGACCCTTGATCACTTAACACTCGCTTAGATGTTACATAAAAGAAGCCGCTCGAAAAAATTTCATATATTTAATTCACAAAAGTTACTGGTAAGCAATAAGCAATCCTGCAAACTAACAGCCGAGTTATAAAAAAACAAGAGCCGATTTCCTGAGTCACTAACTATAAAGTCTATTTCTTCATCGATGAAAGTTTATTTATCGCGAGTGCCCAAGAATTTTATTGTCCTATCGTAATATTCTTAGTTTTAATATGTTTTTAATAATAGTTTCGCAATAATTTAACAACACGTGGCGCTAGCAGTTAGAATGTTTTATTTAACAGCACGCCAGGACGACTGGACCACGTCAGCGCGGCTATTAACAAAAGTATTACAATAAACGCCAGAATCTTCTCACCTAAGGTGCTTTCGAATACTCGTAAGATTTATTTCTGTGACTTGAATCAGTTTTATTGCTTCTACGTTCATCTGCACTCATTTATAGCTGACGTAGATATTCTTTTACGATTGGAGGCGCTCTGTTTATTTTCGTTTTTAATTACTTCTAGCGTGGGTAGCTATGGAAATGACACAAGGGAATTTAAACTAGAACATCGTTAGGATTTTTATAAATGATACTCACATGGTTTGAATCTAATATGTCTCTGTTGCCGTTTGCGTCATTGTTACGCATTAGACAAATTGTACTAATGTCTACGAAATTATTACAATTTTTATGTTAATCAAAAGATGGTTAGGCATTAAAGCCCATTTTTAATTATGCGGTATCGTCTTTTATGACTATTCATTATTATAAAGTCACATTGTTAAGTCGATGGAGACTGATATGTCTGTAGTTTTTAAATAATATGAGTAAATCTTATTTAACACTTTGTCTAATTATTGTATTTGATCCGTTCGATATTCTATTATTTGTTGTTTTGCATGAAATCTAAATATTAATTATAATCGCGTAAAATTTAAAATTATATTATTTTTAATTAAGGATTTAAATGTTTCACCGAAAAAGATGTTACATTAAAGATATCAGATAACAAACACCGGGCCGCTGATGCTAACGAACGCATGTTAATCCCGTCACGATACCAATCGGATACCGCGACTGACTCAGAATCGATGCGTTCGCGCATAACGACCGTCGGATGCGCCGAAGTGTTCCAGAGAGATTGTAAATATTTCTCTGTTTCAGAACACGACCAAAATAGATTAGAACGCGTGTTTCTAAATCCCCTTTGAAGATTACACAGACCGGCATTAGCTCTGGCAAATTACCCTCTAACAAAGATTGTATTAATTACGCGCTCCCGATAGCTCAATGTAAATACTATTTAAATTTAGAATTCGGCAAGTGGTGTAGGCGCGCGCGTTTTCAACGCCTTATATCTGTCATTTTTATTTGGAATCTATCAGTTAGGCGTTTTCAGTTGTTTTCTTAATACTGTACTAATCACCACCGACATCTTCCGAATGTTGTTTCATCTGTGTAGCGGTAACAAATTAGTTTCGTTGATAGCTCGGATCGAATTTGAGTTACATCACAATTCCCTTCTTATAAACAGAACATACTTTTTAAAACATTTCGTATGTGATAAAATTCATTAATTCAATGTTAGTTCATATTAATAATGATTTAGTATTTATTTTTGAATCTCGTTGCTGTAAACGGTGCTTAGATGTATATCGGAAACAGTTTTTACACCTTGACCTCATAAAAATTCAAACGACTCCGAATTGAGTATGAAATTAGGCGATGTCGAATACAAGTCGGAAATCGAGAAATGAAAATTACATGTTATTAAGAAACATCAACACTCGCGGGTCGTTACGGGGCAAAAGATAAACAGTGTGAATTAATATAATACGTTTTGCTTAATACTGGCGTTATTTGGGAGTGGGGCGGGTTATCTTTACTGTGGATCAGCAGATCGACGACTCCGTTGTTTCTTGTTGTAAAATAAAATACAGGATGTTTTTCTATGATTTTTTAATGCTTTTTTTATTATTTTTTTTCAATTATGTTTATCATGTGACAATTGTAATGTACAATTTCTCAATTTGAATAAATGTTATGCATAATAATATTATTAATATCTTCACATTCATGTAGTATTTTTGGCATTAATTATATAACAGTTAATAGATAATTAATCAATTTATATACGTCAAATTCACTTGTGGAGTAATTATTGATAATTTTTTGATAATAATTTATGTACTGAAATGTATATTTATTATCAACTATTATCTCATAAAATAATAGTTGATAATAAAGCGGAGTTCTTTAATAAGAATAACACTTTTTTTTTTGTTAACCGTACCTAAGTTGAGCCGTGCGGTGCGTAACTCACGTCCAATTTCACGTAAATAACATCAGCGCGATGAATCGCGGCCCCAACAATTGCTCAAAAATCCAGATCAATTCAATCGAATGCACTGATAACCCGAAATTACGAGTCGAGACCCCAGTATTAAGCATACAGAAAGCAATAAAACAGCGTGAAATGGTACGAGAGCATTAATTCGATTATCAGATCGAGGTGCGAAGCGCGTTTCGATGTTTATCTAGGTATAAAGAGGCGCCGTATAAGAAATTATTTTACAACTGTTAAATAATAAAAAACACTCATTAGCAGTCATTAAGGCGCCGCCTCTGCGATTCGGGGTTAGATAGGGATATGTGGGTGATGTTTATTTTATTTAATAACGGGGTTGTGGCAACGACTTGTCTATTTACACTTCGCACTGGAACAGCACTGTGTCGTTATGTTTTATGCTTACTCGCTAGGTGATTTGTTTCTTGTAATACTTAATCCTGTTTAATTTAAAAACGTATTAATTACTCATTAGAGTCAGTTAAACTATAAATGTTTTAATAACTGTCGTAATTACTAGGGTAACGAAATAACCACATAATAAGACTTCAAGATGACGACTTGTGTATCCTAACTGGCGACTCGTTGTTAAGGGTAGGTGGACGCTAATTTCCTCCGTAAAGTAGTGATAAGTCCTACGTAGGTGCAATGATTTACTACTTGCTTTGTAATACAAAGGACACCTGAATGGTGTAGAATGGACGTTTAAACGGGTCTTCGAAACCGCCTGGCTAGGTACTACCCCAAATGGTAATCTACGTTAACAGCATTGCTCTTATTCCGGTAGTCATACAGTTGAGAGATAGAGTATCCTAAGCGAACACGCTTAACCAGCTATGGCCTCATTGCTATATACTGGTAACATTATATGCAATTGTGATCTAGAGTTCCTGCAATTCCGATTAAAAAGGTACGGATTACTATCAGTTACACATCTTACACTTCTCCTCGTTTCATAGGTCATAACAACGAATTTCAAAATTTACACATGATATCTAGCACAATAATGAAATCGCTAAGGTGGTTTACAACACGATGAGGTAATGAATGTTTCAGAGCAGCGCCATATGTAAACGGATCAACCTGAAAGTGTACAAAAGTTCCGTTTAATACCTAATTAGATATTATGTAGATACCTCTTCCTGCCAAATGTATTCGTTTTTATGCAAAACGCTCTCCTTGTAATTACATAACAAAAGGAATGGAGCCGCTCGCGTCGGTTCATAAAACCACATATAGTATACCCCTAATTAAATAAAAACACACGCACAATACAATCTACCCACAACATACTTACGTCTTTAGAAGGAAAAAAAGATACAATAGTAAAGACAATTTTTTTAAAACTGCTTCTTTGTTACATCTGAATGTTCTTAAATCTAAAATTTTTAATAGATCCATATTATACAAAAACGAAAAAAAATAATAAATAAACGAAAAAAAACGAATAAAATTTTGTTTAGTTGTGTTATAATTATGTTCGAAATGTTCAATTTTAACCAAAAAGGTAAAACCGCATTTTTATCACAATTTTAGTGTATGTTAAAAAAGTTTTTTTTTTTCCCGTAAGTGAGCAATACATAGTTACAATAATTATTATTATAAATAATTTTCCCTATTATTTTAATTAACCTTAACAACATACAATAACGTATGTAAAAAAATATACAAAGTAGTTAAACTATTTTATTTAATACACAATAACTAATTCATTATTAGAATAAGTTTTTACTTATTGGTTACGTTTACAATCATTGTATCTCGTTGCGGTCTCAAACAATTCGCTCGAGGGCAAGAACTTGCAGAAATCAAGGCGAACGATAAATACAAGCAGCGGTAAAAAATGGAAGCACCTACCAAATTTAAGTATTCATGTTTTCCTTTGAAAACTTGTTAAATGATGTAGATACGAGATGTAATTTTATCTCGTATTTTCCGTATCTATTCTTACATTATTTAATAATTTATTTGGGATATACAGAAATCGTTTTAAGGATTATCCGTGGGACAGTAATTAGTTATACAATTTTTTTCCTGTACACGAAAAAATGTGCTAAACAATTTGAACCAAAATTTTTAATTGATCACTAAATATAAATAATTTTTTACGATCTCAAAAATACATTATCTTCATCTCAAAGAATTGAATAGACGTCAATTCAAATGTTAATCAGCTGTTTTATTGATCCATTGAATTAGATTTTTTTTAGTTCTTTTGATCTTGCGTAATGATAGTGTAATATTAAAAGGTTGGTTTTAAGTCATAAATAATAAAAATTTGCTAGTGAGTTAATATCGTCCCAATGATTTGGGACGATATCATGTGCGCGTGTGATCGGTTATCGGAGTATAGCAAATATCATGTAATCATATACACTACTTAGTATTTTATTTCTCAGTGGTGTATATATATAAAGAAAATAACACTGCAATCAACAGATTGGTTCGTGTTAAAAGCATTTAATTGAGAAATGACACTTCCGTTTCGTTTTACATCCGCGACCGAGCACAGGTACACAATACGCACTTGGAGCTACAATTAACCGTTTTGTAGTCGATGTAAGGCCTCAATTAAACCTTCCTGGAGGTGGTACGGCTCTTCAGTGCACGTAAGTTTTAATAAACGCCTTATTTTCCTTACTTTTGCTTCGTTAGCAGTCGTTAATAATGAATAATTTGCTAAATTTGTTTTGCGGTCTGCGAATGTATTTTCGTGTTCCCTTGGTTGTTTAATGATAATTGCAATAAGATGTTTAAATACAATGTATATGAAAGACACTCGTCAAAGATTGATGTGGGATTGTTGTAACTTGGGACGTGAAATACGAGTACAATGTAAATATTTTCAATACAAAATGTACCAAATTAATATAAGGTAGCATACTATGATTGTTAATTTGTATATTTAAAAAATCATTTGTGATTTGAGACTGCAAATGAAATGCGGACTTATTCCCATTTTAATGGTTGGCAAGGCAGCAGCGAATCCCTGAGAGTTTATGGCTGTATAGGACAATGACGATCACATTCCACCATTTGAACCAGTCGCACGGTTACCTACTTTGACTATAAAAAAAAAGTCCTTTGTACCTTCGGTTTTTTTTAATTATAGAAATTAAAAAAGACCAATACCTTGTACATGAATTTACTAACGTATTACAGATGATATTTCTCACAATCAGACTATACCTGTTATCTATATTTATTTGATACCAATTTTTTTTTTATAAACATAAATTTTTTGTTCTCACTATTTGATTCTGTTATTTATTCATTAAAATCAATCGTAAAGATATTTATCAGTCTATGATGCAAATCATTTTATGAATTTCTACGCCAGGTGAATTTTAATAGTATTCTTTACAATGGCACGAAATATAGCACAATTCACTCATAATGGTCCTCCTCTGAACGCATTTGAAAAATAAAACGATAAAACTTTTTTACGAATTTACGGGAAGGGGCACGTGTCGCTGAAAAAATAGGCCAAGAGCTATCGCGGACTTAAATGCGAAGGGTTCATTACGTATTTTAATTCTATTTCCATCGGCCTTGGGATGGTACTTGATCTTAATTTCACTTGATGTTAAGTTAAATTTAAGTTGTAGTTGGTGATGCTTGCTCGCACAGAACACTTCTGGCTCTCACTGGTATGACTTTCAAAACACAACAAGTAATACAATAAATAACAATTGTTAATAGATGACAATAGATTATCATTGAGAAAGGTATATATTAAAGCAAGTTCGAGAAACCTTACCACGATCCAAATTTCACTATTAATATGGCCTCTGAATCGACTCTCAGGACCTCCTTTTTACTAGCCGAGCGGTGTACCACTATATCACAGAAGCAGTTGAATAAACAGAGGTATTCAACATGTTATAATCATGTTATTACTCTTATCTTGTGTCTTAAGGCAATGTAGATGAGACATGTGTTTTACCATGAAACGGACATTCAAGAAAACCTTCCTTAGCATAGCTTGCTCCCATTAATCGAACATATTTAGATGATTCTGTAAATATTAAATATTGATAGATATTTCCTTATAATGTAAATCATTAGCATTAATAAAAGACGATTATACATCTCCAATTACAAGACTTGAAACTTTTTTTTATTGTCACTGGAACCATAATAATATTTAAAAAAAATCTTAATCTTTTGTGCAAAGAGCTTCGTTTTACTTCGACTAGTGTTCTAAAATCAAAAATTTAGTTAACTTTACAGGTACCGTTTTTAAGTCCCTCTGTTTATCTCGTAACTCACAAGCGTCGACGAATACAAAGCTATTTGACCTAACTGTTGGCAACGTTTAGTAGTACATAAGAGTAAGAGTAAAATTATATATTTCTGTAATGCATGAACATAAGAGATTTTACACTATAATAAAATAAGGCTTTAAAATTATTTATACCGACGAATTGTAATAATTCTCACCAAGGATTACTTTTTCATTTCACGGAACCCTAAAGGCACTCAAGAAAATAAATGTTACCAATTAAATACAATAAAATGCAAATCACACAATAAAACAAACAAATTATAAATGCATTACCTAATCGTACAGAACATTAAAATTCTATTGTAATTTATCAAGAAACCTTCCCCCTTTCTCTAGTGTACTTAACCAAATAAACCAATGCCCCTAAAATATGAACATATTGCACCTTATGTAATTGTAATACAAGCTATAATTGGCTAGAAACGTTGTGTTTAGCTGTAAAATATTATTTGCTTATAATAATTGGCGTTAAGTGTCTGTTAAGTTATAATGGAACTTAAGTAGATAGCATCCGTAGATGTTTTTGTTTGTAATAGGTATGCAATTAGCACTTATTGTACGTAACGATGTTTGTAATTTCACAGTCCAGAATTCATCGCAATTTAACAAATGTATACATTTATGCCTCTGACGGAATTCAGTAATTATGTGCAGGTCCTTCATTTAAATGAGGAACGATTATTTTTGAATTAACTAAGTCTGTAGACTAGTTTTACTCATTTATATCCCCTTACGCTTCCGCTTCTCTTAGCGTGGTAATTTTTTATTTAATATTAAGATTAATCAGCCTCCGGGACGTGCACCTAACTTCGAGTTTATTGACCTTAGAAAGTTTAAACACCTCCCCTTCTACTTTTCCCTTTAGGAGTGCAAAGAATACTCTAAATATAATGTCTGTAGGACCAGCGATTTATGATGTGCGTTAGTACATAGGTCAGTCAGAGTTTGCAGCAGTGGTTTACCCGCTTGTCTTGTAACGCGGAGGTCCCGAGTTCGGTTCCCGGGCCACAGGCGTAGTAAAGTTTAGATAGTGGTAGGGTTTTCCGAACTCACCTGTTTTCCGGCAGTCATACGTGTAAGAGCCAGAAGTTTTCTGGACGAACACGCTTCACCATCTACAGTCTCATTGGCATTTAACATCGGGTAAAACCGAAATCAAGTATTAGCCCATAACTGATAAAAACAAAAAGTCTATGAATCAATCAATATTGAATTTTATATGTATAAATAATAATATTAATTTGTAAAGTTTTAATAAAGTAGAAAGTATGACTGCTTAAATTTTTTTTTAATATTTTCGAAAATATTACTGCTATCAAATACCGTTTAGATGTTTATAAGTTCACTGGCTTTGATCATCAACTCACTATTTGCCCATTAAGCAAATGGAAAATGCAATCAAGCAAAGCCAATAAAGAAAATGAATTAATCAAATGCTTTATACTGTTAACAGTTTGCCCCTTGTAAGTTGCTATTCTTCTCGAAAATCTTATCCCCAACACACCAACTTAATAAATGTATTTCTTTTAACCCTTTCGTCTTCGTTGTTGTTTCAAGGAATCATATCGATTATTATTTATTAAATCTCGATCAGATCGTTGCTTTAGTAACTTGTCATTTGATTTTGATTTCATAACATCGCATTACAATTTGTAGATCATCGGCTGCGATACCACTAATCTTAAAATTTAAAATTTAACTTTAAAATGACGAAAACATTATTTTCAGACATTATTCCTGTTCTAACGATTTTAATTCTAGACTTTATGTAACATGCATGTGATTCAATCGCGTTCGTAAAAATCCATTTAAATATCATTATAAATTTTTTTACTGTCTTTTTTATAAAGACGGAGTTACGGTTGGTACAAATAAAACAGTTTCAATGATTGCGTTTGATTCATTTATTTTTCTAAAGCAAAGTTGAGAATAATTGCCACCACGTGTTCGCGCACGCGGAGCTAGACAAAGGTAATTAAGGGCTTTTATGAACTTTGTAGAACAAGGTCGGCGGGACGCACGTGTTTACAAAACTCTTTGTAGATGGGAATTGCGTAAGTTCCTTTAATCATTTGATTTGAATACATACAATGAAGAGTTCTGAAAGAAAAAGTATAACATAAATCGGAAAATACAAATTAGGTTATAAATGTTAATAACGTGCTTATTACGTTTAATAATCATAATAATAAGTTTATTTTTGACAGTTAAAAAGTAAGTTAACAAATAACTGTTTTAATAAAATATATACAAGCATATAAATCTATATCATTAGTAATCACATTGAATTGGAAAATAAGATCCCAGAAAGTAAAAACAATGATTCATTACAATTACATATATTCAGTGCTTAAAAATTAGGGAGTCTAGTCCCCAACCAACATACTTATGATGATGTTAGTATTGTTCTGCATTCAACTCAGGAGTGATTCTACTACTTATCATCGAGTGAAAAACGACTGCGCTCATGTATGGTAAACGTATTTCATTGTCATTAAAAACATGGCCGTCAACATCATCCGAAAACCATTATTATATTATTATAATTATCCACAGGAAGCTGTTACCATAATTTTCTATTAATTCTTATTAAAAATTCTATTATTAAGTATGTCACATGAGGATATTTTCTATACCTTTTTGTACTTTTGTATTCGTTTTAAATAGGAAAAAAAATAACGTATATTATTTTTCATGTGTATGTCTTAATTTCTTTGTTACACACAAACTAACGTCACCCTCATTTCAATCGAGTATTCGTTACACTTTAAATGAATAGACTTCCTGCAAAATCGAGGTGCGTTCGACTGTTAGATACGGAATAGTATGTTTGTTTTTATTTTCTTTTTTTAATAACAAAGCTGTCCGAAACCGTCGCTAGTAAGGCGGCGCAGTTTGCTGAAAGGATGCGGCAATTATAATTGCCGCACACTGACCAGCGTTCCGTGACGCCCGACCCTACGCAATTGCCGGTTGTGACTGACGCACTCTTCCTTGCCTGAGCTTTAATTATACTCTAAGTGACGAAATAAATCGTTTATTTAACGTAAGTGAACAGCTAGTCGTTGCTACAATACATGGAATTTGGAATTAATCAGTTATAACAGCTTCAACTATCATGTCTATTTTCAGACGTCTTATTTGACTAACTCCGTGGCGCAGTGCCTTACAGCTTGTCTTATAACACAAAGATCCCGGGTTCCATTCTCAGACCACATGAATACTGAAGTTTGAATGGTAATAGGGTTCTTCGAAGTAACCTGGCTAGCTAAAACCGTCGACAGCAGTCCGTATCGATCCTTTATTCCCGAAGTCAGGCATGAGAGAGTCAGAAGTATTCTGAACGAGTATGCTTTACGATATACCACCTCATTATCACTTCAAGTAAAATTTAGCGCAAATGTCGATCCATAGCCGATTGAAAAATATGGTTGTGTATGCTCAAATTTTCATAAATAATTACACAAAGTACCATAACGAAGATCATAATCTCACTATTGTAAAGTTAAAAACCTGTTGTACAAGGACTTAAAGTATTTTGTTTTTTTTTGTTTTGGAAAATATAATGTTTTTATATAAAAGACTTCTATTGATAAAACAAATAAATAACAATTAACTGATAATATAATAATAGTAACAATGTTTAAACGTTTTTGATTAGCCCGTTGTTGTAATGGTGATAACCCTGCCTCTTACACCGGGAGTTGCAGAATCGATTCCCACTCAGTACAAATATTCATGTGATGAACATTTGTGTTTATTTTGTGTCTGGTTATTAATATATATTTTGATATATATTTAAAAATATCTATGTATGTGTATCGATCTCTGATTACCCATATTACACGTGCTACTTACCTACTCATGTTGAGATCAAAGTACTATGTGTGAAAAGAAAATCTGATATTTATTTATAATATTACCCTATATCAAACAGTTACTATGGATTAATTATTAAACCACTGCCAAGAGTAATTAGAGACTATTCAATGAGTTAATGGGAGAAGATATTTAATGACTAATATAAAAGTCCTTTACTTAAAAAGTTAGTAACACAGGTAAAGACAGTTTAAATTATTTTACAACTTTTTAATAGCTATACCTTCTTAAGTATCCCACCTGATCGATAATGTAAAAACAAAACTCACTATTGTTTGCAATTGTGAATACAACAATTCTAATCGCTTTTCAGTCTACACTAAGCACGACGCTAAGCTCAATTTGCACAATAAAAAAAATAAACCTAAAACGTAGACGAGGTCGTCATTTAAGAATGTGGCTTCGCTAATAACGCGCGAAGTAATTCCTATGTCGTCGACGCGTGGAGCTACTCGCGTAATGTTTGCATTTTATATCGGCGCTTCGCTGTACGATCTAAATGTCAATACGTTTACACCGATGTAATAAGAAGGCATTTTAATCACTTGAAATTTGCAAAATGGTACACTCTTTAAATATAACTAGGCAACGATATACATTAAACACGTAATACCCTACTGATACATTAAACATTTATTTTTATTCATTGTAAGTGTAATAAAATTATTGGTGGGACACAGTTACCCTCACAGAAGTATGACAATCGCACACGTATTACAAACACGCCTATATCACCCTTAGTTTTAGTAATTACTATTCTTGTCCACTCATTCTTTAATCATTCATTGTTTTATACTTGACATCAATCACCGCCTGCCAGTTAGTCTATGTTGGTGTCTAGTGAAGGAACCACGCGACCTCCTACTGTATAACTGCAATATCTATATTTGCTGTCCAACAATAATGATTTACACATTAGTGTAATCTTAAGCTTCGAAGCGATCAGCGATATGTTAATCTGTGTAAAAAATATTTTTTTTATGTATTTTAGCCTAACACTTGACCTCGATTTCTACTAATATTATGTGACAACGAGGTCGTAGATGGTGAAATGTGATCCACGAAAACGTAGTAATGCTTTTATGGGAGCGGTTTGACATTTAGAGAGGTAGGTAGCCAGGCGAGTTTGTATAATTCTACTGCCATCCAGACTTCACTACTCCTGTGGGCCGGGAATCCAACCCGAGACCTCCGCGTTACAAGGCAAGCGATTAAACCACTACGACAAGGAGGCAGTTAAAGTAATTTCTAAATACACGTTGAGCGTTTTCTAGTCACGCAGGCCCTTCCATTGTATTCTATTCTATTTTATTCGAGAAAAATAATATTTTAATTATTTTATTATAAACCAGTAATTTACAAAAGTTTATTCAAAAACAATACAGTTTATATTATATTTACACTAAATTTGTATAAAAATAAGAATAAAAGTTGTGGTATAGAACAGTACATCACGTGTATTTTTTTGTATACACTAAGCCTTAATGGGTACAAAACATCTCAACATGTACGAACATCGTTCCAAACACAATCCACCGGCGAGATACCAAGCCGCCGCCACTATTCGTTTTGTTAATACCGCATAGCTCTTTTGTTATTTTGACACAGGAAGTTATTAAAGCAATTAACTGGGGCACAGCTCCTGGGCTATTATCATCTCTACGAGTGACGTGTTAATGCTGAGCGCATAGTGTTGCGAACGTCTATACCATACACGATGTGAAAATTATTTATATAATATTAATATGAATATTATATGAATAAGGATAATAATATAAATGAAATAGCACAATAGCTCAGTCAATGAAAATAATATACTTAAGTAAAATTTATAATAAAAATAAAAAAAAAACTTCTCAAGAAAGTAAAGAAAATATCATAAAATATACAAACGACCGATCAGATTTTTACTTTGAATTATATCTAAAAACAGTTGATGGAATCACATTTCAATTAAACAAACTAGACCAAAAGCGATTGTGTCATTTTACCTTTTTGCCGATGAACATGCATGTATATGCGTTAAACTTATATTGAAATAAATATGTAGTTTTAAAACCGTATAAAAGTTTTATT
Source organism: Pharmacophagus antenor (assembly GCA_018245475.1). Classification (NCBI taxonomy): domain Eukaryota; kingdom Metazoa; phylum Arthropoda; class Insecta; order Lepidoptera; family Papilionidae; genus Pharmacophagus; species Pharmacophagus antenor. Next base: position 30,053 of record DWQX01000206.1, on the reverse strand, counting down.
GATAAACTTGATATTTATATAATTTTTACGACGAATATAAAGTGCTATTAAAAAAGAAACTTTAGGTTGTTAAACATATTCATATAAACAACTTATCGAAATGGATTTCAAAAGGAGAGAATGGTGACAATAACCAAACTTTTAACACCTATGCAAAAAGAGAGATTTTATAAGTTCTAAGCGAATGTTTGTCTGTGGTACGTCACAAAAAAAAAGATTTTTTTTTGTTTACAAAGTCACCTTATTGAGTGTCTTCTTAATTATAAATAAATGTTCAGTGGTATACGCTTAAAGTGCCTAGAAGTTTCGCGTTTAAAATTTTTTATTAATGCTATCACTGATCATTGTGTGTGTAACCTTTTCAAAACTCTTGTTAGATCGTACCTAACAGTAAATGTTTTACCAGACTGAATGAATTTAGCTTATGTCGATACCTCGTAGTTCTATAGTATCGTAAGAAGGCGTAATTTATATTACCTTTGACCTATATCATAAAATAGTCAAAAAAGTTTTTATGTTCTCAAAATAAAAATCTTCTCTTTAAAGGGTTAATACAATAGTTGCACATCACTAGTCGTGTATCAAATTATATCGGTTCTTTAATTTTCAATCGCCGGAATGACCGAATGAAAGCTACTGTTCGATCACAATGCACACTCTCATACACTATGGACATAATTGATAGTCATACAGACTTAACAATAGAGAAATCATCAACGCGAATCAAATCAAAATGAACAGTAAGTTGTTAACATTAAAGTTCATTTAGAATTGATCGCAGGGTCGTGGTTATTCAGAAGTAACAATCAAGCTTAAGTTGCGTGGCTCCCGTACTTACACTCAGTCTAATTTCTTAGCAGTCGTTATTATTGTTTCTCATGATTAAATTTCTTTTTTGCTCACAATGGAGTCATGAGTTGTCCCGTTTATTCAAAACGTAAGATATTACTTATGATTTTACGCTCTAGTCATCTTTAAACTTTCGGTTTGTAATTTATAAAAGAAAAACCTTAACCTTATTTTAAATAACTGAAACACAGACCACCACTAAAATTAAAATGTATTATTTAATATAAATTAAAATTTATTGAAACCTATTATTTCTTATTATTACTTAATACTCAGGCTAAAAAACAAAAATCTTCACTAACAGGTCAATCGTCAATCGTACGCTTAGATATTGAATTATAACAGGTACAATAATGAGTTGATAAGTTAGGATGCTTACTCAGCACCACATTGCGCTGGACGTTTTGCGACACAAATTAGGTATCGTTTCCGTGCCAGTAATAATTGAACAACAATAATCGCTCACTAACATTTCACAGCAAAGACAGACGTTAGAGTGGTACCTACCGAGGCAGTTTCCGGCGAATCCTCAGCACCGAAAGAAATTAAGTTTGACAAAGATTATTTTGTGCAAGTAGTTCTACTGACTCCCTCCATAGTAAATTTGTTTATCGCTGGCACTGTGACAGTGAAGTCTTGGGTTTGCTTCCGAGGCCATATGATTAGTGATATTTGGACAGTGGTACGGTTTCTATGAACCCTCCTACATAGATACAACCCCCAACGTCAACCTGCCGCTATATACAATTTACTACAATAAAAAATTAAGGAAATCATACACGAGTGCCACAGTAATGTAAGCAACCAAGCCCATAGTTAATTAACATCATTTGATTTTGGTGTCGAGTGCTAGTCCATTTCTAATAACAAATTAAAATTCTGCTATCAATGATGCAAGATGGATAATTTTATTACAAAAAAGTTATCGGTGTATATGTATAAACAAGTATTACCACATCTCATCCTATTAGATTAAGGCTTGTTAACGTTTATTTGAAAAGTGCCATACAATAACTATTTCACTTACCCAACTGCAAGGTTATACGCGAATTCATTATCAACGGTCATCCATTACAGTTAGTCGTAACCTGATATTAATTTCTCGTTTGCATAACGTTCAGTCTATTCACTAAGACATCAGTTCTCCATCGGGGTATCAATTATATTCCACAGACATGTCCATACGTGTGTGAACACGTCACGTGTTAGGCGTGAACAAAGAAAGTTACGTGTCAATTAAATGTACTCGTATTCGCTTTTTTTTCTCCGTCTCTCTCTCTGTCTCTCTTCCGTAACGAAGCGTAATGCAATTATTCGTAATAACAGGATGAGAGTGTGCGACAGAGCCGCGCAGTGGACGCCCAGTAATCACTCAGACAATTAAAATGTCATTACATCGCCAGTTTTTTTAACACCTAACCATCGCTCCTTTAATTATGTTCGGGTAAAAACTGAGTAAAAAGTCACCGCCGGTTATAATATGGCCAAGGGAGGCATATTGAAAAAGTGACTGACACCCAAAATCGGTGAGGTAATACGTTGTTAATTTGATTTTTTTTAAGTTTTATTTTTTATCTCCGTTATTATTAGAATTGATATTTAAAGTAATCACAAATTATAAACGTTTTATGGAAGCCGTAAAAAAGCCCGAGAAAGTTATTATTCCTATATGAGATATTTTTAATTTACAGAAAACATTTTTATTTCCCATGAACGCATAATGACTAATAACAACCACAGTGACAATATTAAAATGACTCACAATAATCATGGTTTTTACGAATTATACTCCATCGAGCAACTGAGTATCAGAACGTCATCTGCATACAAAAAAAACAATAGATCAATTATTATAAACTCAGCTAACGGTTTAACTGAAATTGTTCGGTGCAACTGTAATTCCTTGTAAAATTATACGTTTCGGGTGTAATTGTCGGGCAAGTGACACCCTTTAACGACATCTGTTTCTCAGACTAACGACCTGTGGTGAGAAACGACGCTATTACAGTCTCGGTTCAACTCCAGTACATACCTTTCTTTTTCTGTGTATTTTTTTTAATAAATGAAGAAAAAAAAAACAATATTTCCGGTTATAAAATATCCAATGCTTTTTAATTAATTTTGACAGAAAGCGTTAAATGCATCAGTGATAAATGAAATTTCCTACAAATTCGTCTTAACATGAAAAATGTATATTGCATATGACTTACCATCAAATATAACTCTTAATCAAATAGACAGAGAAGCGCAATGTTATTCTTTTAATAATTGATACGAGAATTAGAGCACAAAACGATAATGAAGATATTTTCCTTATCTGTACGTAATTAATAATTATTTTATGTAATTGCTCTATTAAGAGATTATACACATGTTTTATCTAAAATATGTACATAGCAAATACAATTTGTGGCATATTTATTCCTCATATTTGTTATCAGAATTAGTTCCAACTCACATAAACCACATAAGAGCAAACCGTTTACATAAGTAATTAACCGACGCTAGGTGGAGGGAGTTACGAGATAGATCGCTCCACAGATTTGTAATTATTTTGGTTAACTTTGTTTACTTACGTGCTACGCAGCTACGTCGTAGCACGTAACATTTTCCCCCTCCATTTCTATTTTCATGTCATCGCAGCAATGTAATACAACCTTAATTAGATGTTAATAAATACTGTATCAATTTCTACAATCACAACTCTGGAAAAGTTATCGAGGAAGAAACCTTTCTCTTTCATATTTCATTTGAAAATAAATGTACATTAGGTTTAACAGCTTAAATGTGTAGTGATAATTTACAACTTTATAATCTTTAATATAAAAATTAACGATCACACGCTGATGCAAAATTGAAATTTTAATCGAGTAACTTATCATGTTATTTACATAACCTATTAACAGTATCAAAATTGTTGATAAATATGTTTATTTCATGGATCGTAGTTATTTATCAAAGACGGGTATAGTCATCAAAAACAATTTACTTGATAAAATATTAAATAATAGATGAACAACAATACTCAAATGAACAAAAATTATGGACAAAAATCGTTATCCACATGTAATTATGTAACTGTACTGTCACAAGTAATGAAATAATAGTAATAAATTACAATAGCAAATAAGAGAGTTCGTATAACGGGGAATTATGGTGAAAGGACCTAATCGGCGAACTTTTTATATATTTTTTCTTGGTCACATCTCCCGGCTATTAATATGGAGCAGTGTTTAATATCTGACATCTGTTACAAAAACTTTTATTATAACTATAATCCATTGCACACATCCTACACTCGTCAATGTGTGTTCTCCTCTAATAACACAAGCACAAGACTCACACACACATAAATGACTGTACTTAGGTGAGCAGGCTCCGAGGCAGCGTTGTGGTACGTAGCTAGTAGCGAGTTGAAAAGAAGTTTGTTTTATTTTTGTGTGAAGGCTTCTCAAATTTTTAATTTATTCAGCGCACTATTTAATTTATGTATAATAATAAGATTATATTAATATATCTTGTACTATTATATAAGATTAATTCAATATCATGTTGAAATAAAAAATCTACTGTCTTCGCATTTTTAAATATGAATAATAAGTTGAAAATTATATCAAATATAATAAAAGGTAATTTCTAAAAAATGTTTATTTAAACCCGCGTTTACTATTGTCATTTAATGTGATAAGTAAAATATACTGCTGTAATATAATGTAGATTTACTAGAATACTATCTTCAATGTTTTAAGAACACTGCAAATATATTTATCGTTTTCTTTAACGATTACTTACCACAAAGCATTCGAACGCCCGTTGGCGCCCACTCTCATCTGCTAGTTCTTAATTAAGTTAGCTTATATAACGAAAGATGGTCTCATTTAGATAACACCGTAACTTTCAGTCTAACACAAGCCCAAGTTAGACTACTTAGCGCGTTCACTGTTAACGCGCGCCTGAACTTGCGCCCGTATCGTTCCCGAACTTAATTAGCGAACTTGGTTGGCTTTATGACGCGCCGTACCAGATGCTTACGAGTATTGTTGCGCGACACAACAAATTACGAGTATAATTGTGTTCCAAGCTTCAACGGCTAGCGGAAAACTAGTCAATCCATCGCGGTAAATATATCATTTTTATAGTTCATTGCTCCAAGCGTTGCTTTGTAATGGTCCATGACTTAATAAAACAACTAAGTTAAAAGCTAAACGCGTTTTGGCACTACACATGCCACGTGTAGATGTTATCACTAGATGTTAGGACTCATTTTCATAACAGCCAGAGAGACAAAACGTTGTCAGAGAGAATATAAAAACAGAAATAATATTTAAAAAGTATTAGGTAGAATGCGATCGTTTAATCAAGATACATTTTTATGTAAAATTAATTCAAACTGCTATAACATAAATACTGATCTTATTAAAAAATATGTTGCAAATATAATGTCGGTACTAGGAGAGTTATGTCTTGTTTTATATCGCGAATAGACCGCCAAAACTTGATCTTTATATTCACATAATGTTAAGTTACACAACCGAGATTGGTATACGCAGGGATGTATACGCGTACATGCATAATATATATTGACATAATGAGTGACAGCAAGTCCATGTGGATTAATATACCTTACACCATCGGAATTTCTCCATACATCTGGCCCTAGAATCAAAGCAAGGACTTCTGTATTGCTGTACTACAGAGACAGTTAACTTGCCTTTACTATTTATTTATTTATATTAGAATCTGTAAACATTTACAATTAATTATTACTATCACTCGGCAAAGTGATGATGTGAAAGAGATTTGGATTATATTATAAAGACTTGACACTAACCTTTGAATACATAAGATCTCAACTTTCGAGAGACGATGGTCTAATCAAGCAACTTGCTTCCTATCGACTTATTACAAGATTAATACGAATTCTAATCGAGTTTTCTCTCATTAAGTACCACGGTTACCGAGCCCTCTTTATTATAGTGGAATAATACGACGGGGTAATATCGTGGCATAGTTAGTTAATCAATTCCTTTGTTGGTCGAATCGACCCCCGCCGAAGTGGGTGGGGTTGATTAAGAAGAATATTGCTTGATTACTCGCTTGAAGTATGACATTCCAAGATGTCTCAAGAGTCTGGCCGCGGCGACAACTAGATGTGGCATAAGTATGCTCACAATTATAATTCATATCGGTATTTAAATACATAATACGAGGCAAACTACGTTCAATGTTTGTATACCTAAATATTTGTTAACGATACAAAAAAACAATATTTATACAAATAATGAATTTAAAATAAAACAAACAAGTATGAATATAACTCTTATCTATCTATAGTCTAAATACGAGAAGGATATATAATTTATTTTTTACAGAACTCAATAAACAAAAATAAAATAATTATTTCACACGACCCTTATCTTTTCCATTAATTTTCGTATCTAGGCACTCATCGTTTACACGCCTAATACACTTCGCTTGTGTGAAGTGAGATTGCGTAAGTGTGTGTGCCTCTAATGAATATGTCTCCGTAGTATCGATGAATGTCTGTCCCACGTACGACGGGACTCGTCTGAGAACTAATACTTCTCGATTTAGATACAATTACCGATCGAACGTATTCGATTACGACTAGCGTTTCCCGATTGTGTCGTATCGCTTGTTTGAAATTATTGTGCTTGTTTAAATTTACATTGCACGCGTAAACGACCACACATCACGGACTTTAAATAATTTGTTACGACTTTTCTTTCTAGAATTTTTCAACATGGAATAACTTACATGTAATGCAGACACATTGCACTCATATGGTTTCTATATGTCAAATTCATTATTACCTCCGTTGTACAGTAAATTACTGATTGCTCTGTAGAACGGAGTTCCCGGGTTTGACTTCGGTAGTAGAGTTTTTTTTCGAAAGCGGCTAGCTAGTTGCCACTCTTACTGCCAACCTGCCGTCATAAAAACGTTGCTGTTTTCCGGCAGTCATACATATGAGAGCCAGATGTATTTTAGGCGAACATGCTTCACAATCTACGGACTTGTTGTCACTTAAAATTTGGTGAAATTGTGTTAAAATTACCACATCACTAATAAAAATAAACTGTCAATTATTTTTAATAAAAATCAACGCAATTTTATCATGTTTCATAAAGTGAACAAAAGTGTTATAACTAAAGAGTACTCTCTTGTGGTAAGAGTAAAAAAAATGACATCGCGGTAGGCGTCACAATGGGCGACGTGGCTAAATGTGCGCGCACACAGCGATTACACCGACGTCTTTTGTACTAAGACCTTATCTCACTTGCGGGGAATCACACTAACGACATCCACTCATCTCGAAGTGGCACAATGGACGACGAATTGAAACTCCGGTTAGACAAAGCCAATCTTGCCGGGAATCGGGCGGTCAAAAGGACCGTGTAAATCGGTCTTAACGATGGGGTGGTATTGTTGGAGATGAACCGGTAACTACTCCGCATATTAATGGCAAATAACATTTACTCACATACGCCGAAGTGATAATTATGTTTTTATAACATTTATGACATTATTTTTTTAATTTATTAATATGATACTAATGTGCCTGTCAATAAAATTTATGGTAATATTTTTTGAATTCATCGTAAAGATTAAAAATTATTCAGTTATAGTGTAATAACCATTGCTGTCTCAGCTACAACAGTCATTGATCTACCTTCTGGATTTAAGATATGAACATTTTTACTTTTTTTTAATCTGATTCAAAACAGACAGACATGGACTCTCATTTGAAGAACCAGGCAACAAACTAAGGGTCACTGAATATTTTAATTATTATTGACAAAATACAAATTTGTAATGAAGAATTGAAGCGAATCATGTCTCCATAGATTTTTGTCATTAAAATAATAGTCGACATAGTAATAAACTCTACTAACCAGAATATATCTGATTTTTTTAAATCAATGCAAATTCTCGAATAATTAAGGCAAACCATAAACAATAATTATTATTAAAACCATTAACGTAATATTTTACGTTGTTGGCATACTATTGTGAGACATTTTTTGTAAGTCGAAGATCAAACATCTTAACACGCTTATACAAAACTATTAATCAAAAGTGACCTCTTAAACATTATCTGAAGGTGCCTCAATCCAATTCTCACATATGATTGTGTCGAGTAAAAAACGACGGCCATTAAAAACGGCGATAACAAAAAAAATATATAATTATCAAGCAAAGGCATCAATGGTTCTTAATAATATATTTATTATCGCGCGGCAAAATCCGAACGGCCTCGTCTCTGTTTATAATTAAAGTGTTATTAGCGAAATTAAAATAATCATCATTACGTCGGCGAGGTGGGCGACCGAAATCCGCAGAAGGCCGCCGCGTACCTCGCCTAATGGGAAATAAATTGTCCTCGAGCAATGCGCAGTAATTAGTGCAACCGTGTGCTTATTTAAACTAAGCGTGACACGCTGCCTGAGGCCTGTTTAAATTTTCATTAAAGTACACTTCCATCGCCGCGTTAACATTTTCGAATGTTTCGTAACATTTTTAACATCTACCGAATTCCAGTGCAGTTAACTTTTAAGGCCCTGAGGTACATTCTTTAAATGTGAAATTTTCGTTATAAAGTTATGCGAACACACTTTAATCGGGCAATTTAGGTCTTGGTCCCTTTACAGTTTTCGAAATAAAATATTTTTGTATAGTACTAGTACGTACAAAAATATACTTATATATATTTTTAATACGTACACTTGGCCTTTCCATAATATATTTTTCTTCGGTTTTGGGCTAACACGAGCACGATTTCACCTGAGATGAAGCGTTTGCTTTTGCCCGGAATACTTCTGGATCTCACATATATGACTACCAGAACAATACAATGCTACTATGGTATCAGATTTACAATGAGAGTGGTAACTAGCTAAGAGGACACATAAAACCCTACCACTATTCAAACTCCACTATTTTTGTGGCCACGAAATTAAAACTGGGATCCCTGCATTATATGGTAAGCAGTAAACCACTGCGCTACGGAAACAAAATATCTAAATTATGCAATCAGAGATGTATTTAAAAATATTTGAAGATAATTGTTTGTTTATTCGGTTTTTCATAACGCTGAGATGGAAGTAAAGCTTAAACAACGATTATTAAAATGTTTAATTACAGGAACGGTAAGCGGATGTAAGCGCCGCGCCTGTGCTTTACAGTTTTGTCTAAAACATTGTAATCACAGAACTAAATTATACGCAAGTGTATGATGATTATTACAATAGCAATAAGTCTTCGTGGAAACAACCATAAACGCTTTTATAATGATTACATTTGAACGCTTTCGTGCGGATGTTTCTTTAGCAAACAACAACAACTCACCAGATGTTAATTAGCCAAGTGTACTTACAAGTACATGACTTAGAAGTCCGCAAGGCGTTGCACAATGCTCGAAATGTTTCAGTTCGCTTATTTTGGATTCATTTTATATTGAAGGCATTTTATCTAATATTATTAGATTAATTTTAATTGAAAGTTAACATATACAAATATATAGTTTTCTGTATGAACAAAAATAACTTATAGATATAATTGTTCAAACATTTAAAATTTTATAAGGATTTCGAACTTTACTCGTGTTAAGTAGAATTCATATTTTAAGAGAGTTTTTATGACATAAAAGCAAATAAATAAAATTTCGTTACTAGATGTAAACTTATAAGATATACTCAATACAATCCTACAAAAACTGTAGAGATAAAATGTTAGAATAATAACCTGTGATTGGTTGAGCGCTAGGTTAAGTGTAATTTTATACTTGATGATATTTTAAAGTTATTCTTGATATTTAAAGGTTTTATATTTGTATAAACGCATCAAATGATACTATGACCTCTGTAAGATCTTTAACAATAAACCTTAGGTTTGTAATTAAATACCAAAAATAAAAATTACATATGTTGATACGTTTTAAGATAATTGATAAAATATTTTTTTACTTTCGTTTAGTAATTTTATGATGTATTTGTCAACTATATGTCAACCACTAATTGATAAACGTGGTCATGATGTAGATACCACGTATAAAGTTTAGAAATACTGTACGAATGATCTAAATAAAAGAACAGGAATATGTTCATCTGGGATGAATACTCTGGATTCACAACGCTGCAACTGGGTATTCCGATCATCAGTCAAACGACTTTCTGCCCTAATTCATCAGTGAAAAGAAACAAAACTGAAATATCAAATGATTTTCCGTTAGGGCAGCGCAATTATATCTCCCGTTGATAACATTAAATATGAGCAGTAATGATCACTCGTTTTATTCTATCGAAAATATGATACAGTTCCATTCAAATATGATCGCATTGACATTTGAACAATGCGCTGAATCGCGTTGCCGGTGATTACAGCGCGCTAACTGTTTCATGTACACAATGTGGATAATTGTCGGCTTTCGGTCCCGTGACTGAAATCGTTTATGAGTCATTCAGAGTGGTGAGGCGAACGAAAAATGTACGATTGAATCGTTACTGCCGTTATTATTTCATTTTCAATTGCACGCTATAAATATTCACAAATACCAGCGTCCTCACTCGTTTCTAAATAAGGGAGAGCCTCATTGGACACCGCTCTTGGTATGCTTAATAGGTTACCTTGGTGAATACTAATTTTTAGCCTAAATTTATTTAATCGTATTGCGAACAAACGTGAATGTGAAGATAAACGTAATAATTCCTCGTTTCATTAGAAGCAGAGTAATTTAATACTTTTCAAATGTTATTAAAACCGATTTATTTTATTTTTATCCAAATTATAAAGCAAAAGGAAAAAATTATTAAGTAGTATTTTAAATGATTTTGTCTATTAATTGACGATAGTTTAATGTTATTGACATAACTAACGTACACAAGGGTGGCAAAAGGATAATATCATGTTTGCCGTTAGAGGCAACCCTATAGGGATATTTAGGATAAAAGTAAAACAGGAGACTCGTCGCAGAAAAATTTGCAATACTCGAAGATAACGTACGCAGTATCTATATTTCAGCGAAGACGTCGTGTCGATGACACGGCATTGTGAAATATCGACCACTGTGCGAGGTGCAAACAACTCACTAGGCACGCCTACGGGCGACTATCTCGGCAAAAAAGAAAAGCCTGTCCGGGCAGCACGCTCGCGACGCAGTATAGCACAGTTTTTATCTTGCAGATTTATACCGAGCTGTGCACACACGCGCAAGCTGCAACTGCAAGAGCCTCCCGCCGCCCGAGTGTGCGTGGAGGCTGGATGTGTGCCGAGAGATGCGAGCGCGAAAGTTTTGCATATGTGTAATGTTTCGAGATATACAGGTGACAGAGGCGATACGCCGTGGGCGGGGCCAAGGGAGGGGTGAGACCTATTGGAAAGAGATGGCGGACTTACTATGATAATGATGTTATTGCTTTCTTGATGTTCGTTCTCCTTTAGTTTTATTATTTCTCGATCTACTTATAAGGCGATATAAACGTTAAGTGTGAGCGCTTATAAAATACGTTTATTGTGTCGTTATGGCGCCCGAGGCGGGAGGGAATGCAAAAAGTGGAGATTACAGATTTAAGATTCCGCAGTATGAGACGTGTCGTTACTCCTGAGCCGGGGATCGATAAAGTTCATCACGGATGACAACTGGCGGCGGTGAGACATGGCGCTCGCGGGCGGGAATTGCCTTCCATGCATTCTATTACATTCTATATTATTACACTTCGCTTCGTAGCTAAGTCCAAACCATTCGCTTATCAATACAAAGCACAACGGCCCTGAACTATTGCACTTTCGTTCCCTATGAGTTTATTTACTGTAAAACGGACAATTTGTCCTAGCATTCAAACCTTGTTTCCCCGAAGTTTTCATCGCTAGAAATATTGTGTAGTTATAAATTTAAAAATAGTAAGCAACATCAAATCTTTCTGCATATTTTGCGTCCACGCTTTTCCTACATGTAACACATATTATTATGTATCTTAAAAAATGTGGTAGAAACTTTATAAAAATAAAAAAAAAACACTAAATATAAGTGTTTTTATAATATTATAACCTCTAAAAATTTTCTTTTCATAAAGGAACGGGATATTTTTGTAATTTAACGTATACCATACTATGAATCACCATGAACAGTTCGAAAGTTTTTCTATTGGAAAAAAAAACACCTTAAGACTTATATTCATTAATGTTATTTTTTAAATTAAATTGATTTGTTTTCTTATCAGATATGCTTTAAGGAAGGCAAAGAAAATTTATGTATTAGTAAAAGACCAATAAGATTCTAAAATATTATCGCGGTGTAGTTTTGTTTTAGTTATACGTGTAAACAAGTCGAAAAATTTTTTGGATTTAAATTTATTAAAATAAGTGAAATATGATCAAATGATCAAGATATCGTCTAGATCATTTGATAGTATTTCTCAACTTGTACAACGGTTTTAAGCCAAGCTAAGCTTTATTTGACAATCAGGACAATATATTCGTGCTTTTGTTGTACTACGACACAAAAACATGTGAAGAAAAATAGTTTACCATTGCTCAGTTCCATAGGAAGTGTGGAGGTCAAAAAGCTGATAGTAAATAAGTATATTATTTTGTCTGCCAACGGACAACATTGAGTTGTACAGATCCAACCCATCATAAAAAGACGAAAGAAGTATGATGTTTAGATATTTTCGAGTTAACAAACATGTAAATACTTTTAATTTCTTGATTAAAACGTTACTTTGCGGAAGTTCATGACTCAATAAAACAAAATATCATTTGGTAATTTCCGCCTTTTTTTTTAATCCCACCCACAACATCTGAAGATGCCATGTGTAGCGGCGAATTGTAATTGTTATTTAATCGTATTTTTGCGATAAAAAAGCAGAAATTAGCAAATTAATGTTTTGTTTTGTTGGATATAAAGACCACTGCCCTTAATAATGCAACTCTTACCTTTTGTTTTTACACATTTATCAATTTTTACACACTAGTTCTTATTGACAAAGATATGTATCAATAGAACTATCAAAATGGGTTGCACCAGTAAAAACTTACCACATGTATTTTTTTTACACACAAAGTATTGTTAGGCTTGCTTGCAAGAATACACTAAGTTTATATATGGTCTACAGTCTACGCGGCGCTTGATAAGTTCATCCTCGTAAGTACGTACTAGCATTGAAAACCGCGCACTGCGAGGTGTTAAAGCCATATTAACTATATGCCGCGTCCGTATTACCACGCGGCAACGCGCGTAAGCTGACCGCAGGCTAAATGAGTCGTACCCATGTTGCACACATTGTCAAGAAAATAGGACGCCTTGGAAACTTTCCATTCATTTTATTCATAGACTTACAGCTTGGGTATAATTAACAGATATCCACGAAATCATGAGCAAAAATAAACTATTACCTATGTACAGGTATTTGTACAGATTGAACAATTTATGGGTAATAAGGGAACGGAAGAAATTAGGAAAGACGTTAGTTTACTTCACAGTGAGTATTATACATAAAATTATAATTTTACTATAGGTCGCGTAAACATAAGCAGCGAGTTAAAAACGTTATTTTTCAGTCGGAGTCTAATTCACATTGCATGCTCGGTTAGTCGTAAATGTGACCACATAATTATTACACAGCAACGGATGGCGTCACCGTTTTAATTCTATTGACTGTAAGTCACTACGCGGAGCATAAATACACCTCCAACGTGCGTGCACTTACACACACTAATGCACTGATAACAGAGGTGTTAAAGCCATATGAATCACTAATACTATTTTCACAACCCCCTTTATATTAATCCTTTTAAGTTTTCTTTCCACAGCACGTTTACGGTCTAGCGTTTAATTATATTGCGAGCAGAATCGAGGTAGTAGGTCAAGTATTCATAGACTTGTTTACCTTTGAAAATAAAATCTTGCATCTTTTAACTAAATAACGGTATACAATGCAGTACACTTTAACTTAGCAAGGTAATTAGATTATCAATGCTTAAAACAATTCATTAGTGTTCACACTTTAAAAAAACAATGTGATATTAATCAAAATAACTAGAAGTAAGTAATGTCCATGATGTGGAAAGTAACCGGACTTTATAAATATTGACGCAATTTGTTCGAATCGCTAAAAAAAGTACAGTCCCTAAAAATGCCTTCGTTTCAAGGTTACTAGAGCTCTAATCTGTTTATCCGGATAGTAAAATATACTTTTTTTTCCAGTAGTCTTTTCCTGCAATATGTCTTTAATATAGATGAACTGAACCAAAATTTACCTTATTAAGAATAGAACTAGCAAATTTTTATAGAACTATACGTATTCCTGATTTAAATTTAAAGTCGAAACTTCTTTATAAACGTAATATGTAAACCATGGTACGAAACATCAATACCGTATCGCACAATACAGACACAGCCTGTGCTTTATGACGCGTTCACATCACCAAGCGGTTCACGCTAACTAACCGCAGGCTAAATGAATCGCGCTGATATTACCTTTTGTGTTGCGAGGCCTCATTAATGCAAGTGTCGGCGGTGACGGGGCGCGTTCTCGCTTTCGATTTGTTATTAAGATTTTAAAATTGCAACCTACGGGGCTTTATCCGACCTGTTGATGAGAGCTAAGGGTTTAATGTGATTTATCTTAATAATGAACGTTTATAGCTATCTATTGTATTCAAATTACAATAAACAATGCAAGTGTGCAAATATTTAATATTATGAAATTTTATCAGAAATAGTATATCGTATTATTAGTCGTCACATCGGGGATATAAAAATGTTTTTAAACATTATTCTTCATTTTCATATTCCGGGCGAGCAACGCATCGCCACGACCTCATTGTCGAAATCGAGGTGATGGTTCAGCCCATGCCCGATAATGAAATCTTTACTATCCTTGACAGTTATCAATAAAATTATAAAATTATGGTAGATGAATATCATGGTTCCCTTAACTGCGGTACACAATAAGGCATCCATTGGCTTCACATAATACGTGACACAAGCGGAAAAAGATCCTTTTAATCTTATCTTACTAGACGTAGCTGTCTTTACCCTATCCATTCTATATAAAAATGTATAGATAGATGAACATTAAAACTTTTAAATTTCCGCTGCAAAATCACTTGGTAACTGTACCAAGACGTTGTGAGTTAATTTGATTACTGATTTTAGTGTCGTTCACTACTGTTTATCCGTTCATTTGGTTTTGTTTCATGCAATTTTGTTAATAATACGAGTAATTATGTACAATTTAGTCCCTATAACAATTTGTGGAACTCTCAAACGTTTTTCTCAATATCGAAATCGAATTCAAAACAGTCGCATTAGCGATAGAAATACTGCCATTAAATCATTACTCTAAAGTTATAGGGCAGATTATTTTTATTCAATTTGTACAGGGAATGAAATCAATACTACACTAGGTAACTTTATCTCACGTCTTCAGTTACTACCTCTAGGCAAAGCTGTAAAACGTCAATTAAACTTCAGATAAACTGTGCTAGAGATTTATTTACTTCCCTTGGGATTTTATTTGCAGTCTTTATACTACATAGTATAGTACACAGTAATTAAAACATACTTTTTAAGATTCATTAAAACTATACGTGCTTACTACAAATTATAGTTTTTTATATGAAATATATAATAATAAAAATACTAAAGAATGTTACCTTAAACGAAAAAATTTGCTATACAATTATAACGTTCTTGTATATTTTTTATTATTTTTCAATATACACGATTGGAATGATTTGTGGTAAACAAGATTTACAAAATACTTAATTCTTATTGATAATATCAAAAATTCTATGTTGAGATATATCTACAAAATTTTATTAGCAATCTTTACCATATTTATTTATGAAAACAAATTAATAGTGCACTAAAATACGCAAAACAATTTTAATTTTTAAAATATTGTTTCACATTTAAATCATCTTTTAGAGAAGCAATAAAGCCATAACATTAAAATAGAAATATAATATTGACACTACTTATAATCTCGCTTGAAACACTATAAGGGTTATAAGGGTGTCGCAACTATAAAACCGCGCTAACACAACGCATAGGCGTGCTCGTTCAACTGGCCCACCTGGGTTGTCCATCACTTTACGACGACTTAAAATCCGCGCATCCATAGCATTTTATACAATGTTAGCACTGTCGTAAAGTACAACCCTGTAGCTACACAAAAAGTACTCATACCCAGTTAAAATTTTAGTCATATTCTTTTCTAATAATTTACAGCATAATTCATTCAATTACAGTAAAAAATTACTGAATAGTGTATACAATCGGTATTTTTATAAATATATAAAATCAACAACAACCTCTTCATAACATTTTATACACATTCCTAATACCCAAGCAATTGTTAGGAACTCTTTTATTTATTTCTTTTTTTTTAATACCTTAAGGTATTAACCTTCTTTAATAAATTAAGGTATTGTCCGTTTTTGTATAACAATGACGTTAACAACTTGAGATGCAAGATATTTCGTCTCATTACTCAAGCGATTTCGAAAACGTAACGTCTTTGTAAATCGTTTTTAATAATTATCAGACCTATTACCACCAGGTAAATTTACTACTGGATCCATGGCTTTATTGTGTAAAAAGATATCACTGCTTACAGAACTTCGCTTTGCTAGAAATCTGTTAGTATTAACTTAATTATTACTTCGGATATGATCATTCAATTTATTTACATAAGAAATAATCACGTTTCACAGAAATATGCCTTGGTAGAACTCTGTTTGCATCGACTTGATAAGTAATCCACATAGGACATTGTATTATTATCAGTCCTGACTATAAAACAAATTAATATTATCCTAATAACTTTCGACATGTGGTACAGGGTTATTCTTAGTAAGTGGTGGGTTAATTTCGACGCTCTCCGAGAATCGCGCACGGTCGCGGTTTGTGGCCATTGTTTTACGGCTGGTTGTAATTTAATCACTTCTGTACAACGAAGACTTTGTTATTACAGGATGGTGCTGATTAAGACAGGGCGAGTACGAAGCCGCAATTATTATTTATAACTTCAACCGACTTTACTGCTTTTCAAGTAAACCTGTAAGCTTTTGACTCAAAAAAAAATCTTACATTTGAAGCGCAGGTCGCAATGAGTTACAACTAATACTTATATACTGTATTTACTAGTTTTAAGAGTAAACACTGGAAGCACCAAAGAGTCAATTTCTTTTTTAGTTTTTCTGGGAAAAATTTGTAAAATTTAATAAGTAACCCTATAGAAGATTTAATATGTTACCGTTTACTAATACCAGAGTAAATAAAATTACTACTCATTAAATTGATATTCTGTCAGTCTTGATAAAGTATGGTAGAAGGTTTCTGTCAGATTTAATTTTATACTAATTAAAAAATTTAAGAAAAATACAGGACTGATCAACCCGAAATAGTACTTAAGGGTAGAATGAAGATAATAAGCAGTACAATTTACAATTTTTTTTACTTATGCTATTAATAAAGAACACCAATTGATAGCTATTTTAATGCTTTTTTGTTCACCACTCTAGCATCAAAGTACTGATATTAAGGAAATAAACAGCGGGAGAGTAGTACCTGAAATGAAATGGGACTTAAAAGCGACACTATCGCTTGTCCCGCGCCGTTTTGTAGTCCATTACCGGTCGAGTGCCGCTCGATATGACTGCCGAGCAACGAGCCGGGCATACGACGCCGCTGCACGATACGCTACATTGCGCGAATTCCTTACACCTTTACGTTTGATTACGTCAGATTTCTTTTTATATTATTTGGAAGAGTGCCAGCTATGTAATTTTTTTTCATTTTTATATTTTCATAGTCGTAAAAAAATTATAAGATTGCATTTGCTTTTCGACTAACAAATGTGTTTGTCTGAATAAGAATTTATGAAAAATTATTAAACCATAAAAATAATAACTAAACTTCCGCTAAAAATTAGTCCTTATTACCTAAGATTTTAATGTAGATCATTAACGTTTTGAAGAGATTTTACTTTGGAAATCAAACATAGTGATAAACGAAACAGAAGCTAAGCTTTGTAATTGATGTTAAGTATAACTTGGTCCTTGGTTTAATCCTGGGGTCTACCGTCATAACAGCATTGCTCTAACCATAGCGATGTTCCGATCATATGAGAGGCTTAGTATTTTTGGTGATCGCGGCTCACCATCTACGATCTCATTACCATCGTGAGAAATTGAGCACATGTTAGTCAATTGTCAATAAGAATAAAATTATTACAATTCGACATTTTTTTACTAAAGGCTAGAATGAAGGGAACATCCAATACAGGTGCGTCATGTTTGATATATCTCCCTTTGCATGTGTCGTCAGTCTTCGAACAATAGCAGGGAAATTTCGTACAACCGAACATTGTTATATTGTTTCTTTAACTTATTTTTTTAAACGTATTCGAAAAAAAAAACGTTTAAGTCCGGCCACCCCAGTGGCCAGCGCATCCCAACATTTCGACACTAAAACTTTGATTTACGACTTTCGCCCGCCGATTGCGCACTAAAACAGCACTTACGTCACTTTCAATTTTAAAGGTCGGCCGCCATTACACCGGTTAGTGTTATATTTCTTAAAAGTTATGCTCGCAAATAAAACTGTAATGCAGTCCAACATCTTTATAAATTTTAAAAACAATAAATTTACATTTTTTATCGTTTATAGGCTAACACTTGGCCTCGATTTCACCTGATTTTAAGTGACAATGAAGCCGTAGATTGTGAAGCGTGTATGCCCAGAATACATAAAGTGTGCCCATAAATCCTGTTCACAAATTATTGTTCATTAATTGTCTCAGTATCATTTACTTCTAAGAAAAATCTATTCATAAATAACAGTTTAATAATAACACATTACAACAAACTCAGAGAAATGTATTAATGAATGTGTATATAAACAACAAACATTTGTTTTTTAAGTGTGATAGAAATTACAACAAATACTGTGTCGAGATAGTTGAGCAGTGACTCTTGCGACACGGTGTAACAGGCGGGCGCCTTAACGCGGAGCTTTTTAACCGCCCCCGCAGTAAAAGTTCGCGCGTCGCGATTGTCCGTGTTACGCAGTAAAACGTTCCATTCTTAAGTCCAACGTTAAATATATAAAACAATCTAAATACCACTTCACCCTTGACTACTAGCTAAATTGACAACTTTATTTTTCGCACACCGTACAGGCATTCTCTGTAATAAATAAATACCTAGTTATTTGAAATTGTTTAATATATTTCGCCATAAATATTGAAATACACGCGTAATACATAACAAAACAAAGTTGATAACGTAAAGAGTGATTATTAATAAAAATAAGCGCTTCCGTAACGCTTTAGTTTACTGCTTACTATGTAACACGGTGGTGCCGGTTTTGATTCTCGAGCTAAATTAGTAGTAGTTTTGATGATAGTGGGTTTTCGAAACTACCTGATTAGCTAACGGCCTCAATGTCAATCTACCGCTTTTACAGCATTGCTGTGAACTAGAAATATTCTAGACGACTACGCTTCATCACCTACAACTTCATTGTCACTTAACATGATGAAATTGAGGTCAAGTGTTATCCCACATTGGATAAAAAAATTGATACTTCTATCTAAATATAAACATTATTATGAACAAAAAAACTCGTTTCATTAACAATATAGCATTAAAATAATCATGAAAAGGTTATTTCTTTGTGTGGAACATACAGTATTCACGCAGACCAATGCGTAACACAAAACGAATTCGAAATTTAAAATCGGCAAACGAGCGAACCCTCCGGATGAGCGCACGTCGAGCATTTGTATCTCATTGTTTTCATTGTAAGTGGTCAGTTGAAAGAAATGAGACCGTTTCATTATAATATTAAAGGTCTGACAGGCGATACGCACTTCCGTCGGACACCAGATGGCGGTGACGCTGTTTAATTTTTTTACTTACTGGAAACATTTTGAAAAATACTTATAAGTCTCTATTGGTATAGTATTCAGAGTATTATTAACGTATAATGGTATTTCAAATAGTATTAAAAAAGCTAGTATTGCGATTATTAAATTATTAAAAAAAAATCCTTTAATTTTATCTTAATGACCTTACATACTTAAAGTCGATTCAATTCTCAGCCGTTACAAAAGCCTTAGTGATGTAATGATTTCATATTTTTTTCATTTTCAATACGGAGAACAGATTATATTTATTATTTTATCGGTTTTCAGCTAACACTTGACCTCGATTTCACCTAATGTTAAGTCGTAGTTGGTTAAGAGTGACCATCCAGAATACTTCTATACCTCACATTTATCACTACCGTAACAGCAATGCTGTTATGGCGGTATGCTGACATTAAGTGTGATAGTTAAACAGGCAGGTTAGAAAAACCGCACAACCATCCAGACTCCACAACACCTGTAGCCCGAGAATCGAACCCAAGACCGCCGAATTACCAAGAAAGCGGGTAAACCACTATGCTACGGAGGGAGTCAAAAACTTATTGTGAATATCTAAATATTACGTATAGCCCAGAGACTGTGTAATTAATAACGAGATATCAACAGTTTATGAAATAATTTAATATGAACAAAAGACCATTACGATATTTACAAACGGGTCCTCCGTGTTACAAGGTAAGCAGTAAACAACTGCGCCACGGAGACAGCTTTATTTTGATTAAACAATTGACTTATATTAAATAGTAGGCTGTTTAATAATTTCATATTTAATATATTATCAATTTAATATTAATATCATTTATTTTAAAATTTTGAGGCACAAGTTTAAATTCGACCGTGATTAATAAAATTTTCATTAAACAAATATATATATATACATATATATAAATAAAGAGAAGTATTGAATAAATTTCTAAAAGAATTGATTTAACGAGCAAAACTGTGAACACACAAAGGAGCTGTCAAGCTCTCAATATCACTTAATTACATCCTCTATCCGCCCAGTGGCTCAATCAGAACATATTCATTAAAATATTCTCATAGGGCCATAAACAAAAGGCTTCTTTATTCATGAACGTCGAAGAAAGACTCGATAAATGGTTGGCAGTACTTAAGACTGAATGTTGGGCGGAGCAATCAACAACAAGAACTGGACGGATTACAGGAACATTGCTTATAATTAACCCGGAATATAACGTGACTGTTGCCCAATATTTTAATGCAACTCGTTCAATGATCACTTTTAATATTTCTCATTAGTTTTAATACATGAAAACCCATTTTGCCCATAGCCGTAAATAAATTTTTTAAAATTCGCTACTTAAACATTTTTAAATTTCATTATCATATTTTAAAAATATTTGTTCAAAATTATTTGTGTAAATTTTATAATAATAACCTTCACTCACGATAATAAAGAATTTAGCTATGTCATTTTACGAAATAATACATTAGTTGGCTAAGAGTTTGTTAAATTTGCTTGAATTTATTTTCAATTTCCTTTAGGAAAGTTCATACGACATTTCTCCGGTACGAGTATTTACTTCATATCTGTATCGAAGAGAGATGAAGCGAAGTGAGATTTATGATTCAGAAAAATCTCTTAATGGACCATCCCGCGCATGGCCGTCCGTGATAAATGTGCAATTTTAACTTTGAGAATGCAAGAACCAAGTTTTGACTGCGCATGATATATGTATTTATGCCGCAGTGTTTGTGAATAAGGTAGGTAATTGTTTAGATTAACAATGTCACCTTTTGTCTTGCACTCTAAATATCTTTACTCGTATTGCTCGCGTTCAATAAGCATATGTTATTTTTGTTCTAAAATAAATTTCTTGGCTTGAAACGTATTTGTTTTATGTATTATTATTTAAATATTCGACAGAGTTATACTTTTCTTTTTGTTTAAAATGTTTTATATGAATCCATTTGATTTCTGGTTCCATTTAAATTTTAAAACGTTTCCGCTGAGTAATTTAAGGTGACATTGCGCCAAGCGAAAAAGAAAAGAAAAATATTTTCATAATGCCTATTATCTACGCTTTTAATTACAGCACTTCACAAGATATAATGGTTGCGGAGACAAAGCCTGTGAACATTAACGTCTTGAACAAATTATGATTCTTAAGTGCTCAGCAAGTGTATCTTGCAACCGTGAACAATGCTCGTTGGACTTTCAGGCAAAACATCGCGCGATGCTATAATTTTTCCACATTCATACAATAAGGGTCGCAGTCAATGAGTCTAGCCTTATACTTCCACATGTAAAGTCCGCACGCACACAACCGTACTCCCCACTCGTTTAAGCTCGAAGAGATCGCGTGCAGAAAGCTTCACACACGCACACACCGCCGCGTGGCCGGCGCCCTAAGCTGTGGTCAGTGCTAACGCAAACTGTGTGACGGACACACGAAAAACGAGCTGAAAACGGAACGCAAAACTAACTACATCAAAAGAGAATTATTCGTGGAGGACTGGAGCGTTTTACGCGCGTCTATACGTTCCGCAGTCGCAGTGTAAGCGTTCGGTACGTGCATGTAAATGTGAATGCGCCTGTGTTGGTTCTTTATGATCATCTGTCAAAAGTCGGCCACTTGCGACGTTTTGCGTCTGAAACGTAAACAAAAGTTCACAGTTACAGTTCGGAATTTATTCGGGCGTTATTTACGGCGCGCGAACCGAGTTACGCGAGTTATGAACTTGTATACGTAAAATTAATTGCTACGTCGAGTGACGCCGAGGAAGATATTGTTTGGATTTTTATAGAACGTGTAAGTAACGGCACTTATGCCGCTTAACATTTTGACCCTGTATATCAAATAATATGTATCTCTCTTATACACTACAGCATTTTGTGCGTGATTTTGTTTTAAAAGTATTTTATTGATTTTATTAATGTACAATCTATTAAGATGAAGATTAAATAACGAAAAACTTGAGTATCTTTGTTGAGATTACAGTAATAGTAGCCCAAGTTCGTTTAGCTCTACGTAAATAAGCGTAATCAGTAATTCTTCATTTGCGGCCAATGTGGTAATCCCATAGCCACGCCGCTAATCCTTAGGGTGACGTCCGGTTACATGTGCCAGAGTACACAATAGGGCTGCCAATTTGTTTTCGTGCATTACTTACCATTAGTATAGCGTATCTTCCATTATTCATAATTATTTATTTCATATACACCGTTATATACATATCACATACATTCTTCGAACGCATCCTAGACTATTCTTCTTAACGTCGTTTATTATGGTATTGCTGTTCCTCCTTTAATTTTAAATGCTTTTCAGGGTCTTATTAATATTTAGGTTGAGTAATATATGTATAAATTAAAACTAATAACGATCATGCAAATAAAATTCTTATTTGTATAGAAATAATGGTAAAAAAATGTTTAGTCGTCTCTAAACTTGTAGCGAACCTTAACCTGTGTTATTATTTTGTTCTATTGACATTATGAACAATTAATCCAAATAAGGTCATTATTTAACTATACTTACGGTATAATTGTCTAAAAATTAACGTATAGTGTGGAAGTGAAAGCCCTTAATACGTCACACGTATACTATACAAATATTTGAATGTAGGCATGTGCGACGACAGTGTGCGTTCTCCCCTATTAGATGTCGAGCGACACCCCCGACCGGTTATAATTGCATTCCACTAAAATATAACCGCGGAGTTTATCTTAGAATTGAATAATACAGCAACAGTCCGCGTCACATGATTCTGACTAGATAAATGATTTTTATCTCTCCTGCAATATTTATGATCAGTTTCTATACATAATTGAAAAGGTTTTTTTTAAGCAATATTGTCGCTAAACATCTTGAACAATGCGATCTTTACTTTGTTTATTTCATTATTATACCTTATGACCCATTGTATATAATACTCATAACTTACACATTCAAACGTTAATAAATTGAATTTATTAAAAAAAATCATTCCATCAAGTCAATATAGGTGTCTGTTTTCAATTTGTAACGAAAAAAAAATAGATTTTAATGATAACTAAATAGATTAGTATAAGCAACAAGCTCCACTTGCAATTTTTGATATCATTAATAATAATATTTTCACAATTATAAATTGCATCACCGCGGTTCAATGAAAGTAATGCTGAAAATTACTTATAATTTTTAACATTCGAGATTAGCTTTGCCTGTAAATGTACTCATATATACATTCACGGCAAGAGCTATAAAAATTTTGAAAGATTGCACTCGGTTAGGGTTTTGTTATAACATTGGACAAAATGGTATTTTAGTTAAACGTAATCAGTAACTTGTATCTTTTATACTTAGTACTCGTATAGGAATAAACGCAACTTAGCCCTCACCTAGAAACTACAAAACAGAAATACTGTTAGATCTATTGTTTTGTGTCTTACCTGAAAATGTATTAAAATCAAACTTATGTACTCATTCGTTTTATTTGTGTTTTAGAATACGTATGGTTTACATTCTTCTACCTATATTTAAAAGCGCAAATAATTTTGTAACCTGAAGTGCTTATAAAATTGTTAGTTTATCGTCAAATAAAACAATGGCAAGGGAAAGTAATGGAATGTTTCAATAAAAAAAAACTACTTATGATATTATTATGTACAAACGTCTTATATTACTAAATATGGTAAAAACATAATTTATGATGTAATCCTTTTATTGTCACAAATAGAAATAAAAGTATCTATCTATATATGAAGTACCTTTTAGCGAAATATTAGAGTTAGATGTTATTGCTATCATTACAAACCTCAAGGTTCCATTGGGACAAAAACTATCAAGGGAGACAATACCGTCTACAAAAGCCTTAAGTGGCTTACAGGCGACGAGGTACTATCTTAATTTCTTAACCACATCTCTCGCACACGGGGGGTAAAATTAAGAAAACATTCAACGCTTTAAGTGCAACCTATTTATTGTTATATTCCTTCTGATAGTGTCAGCGGCCGTCTACAAGGACGCCGTGTGCCAGTAACATATTTTTGTCAGTCGAACTCAGGGGAATGAACTAACGAAGAGTTTAGTTGAAAAGATACTGTAGGTATTTAATTTAAAATTATGTTTTAAATTGTTAATTGTATTTGTCAGATCTTAAGGTCTTAATGACGATGAGAAGAACACAAAAATCGACGCCGGCGTGAACGTGTTAAAGAACAGAAATTGTGGTAACATTGAATCCAATTAATTAAAACTCTACACCTAATAGCAATTTAATATCCCAGTGGTATTAAGTCGGCAATTAAATTAGTTATAATATATTTGGAAAAAGTAAACATTGTCTCTCGGCGCCACAATTTTCTCCAAGGAAAACTCCTTAACTGTCGACGTCTTAGCGTCCAGCCACGAAAGCAATAAAGAGCGCAAGCTTCTACGTTCATTAATTAACCCCCTGGCTCGCCGTCCCCCTCGCACTTGAAGAAACCATTTGTAAATGAGCGGATATCTCACTCGCACGAGCTTTGCGCAAAAATTAACTACTACATGTTCCGCTTTCGCGGCCCCTACACACATGAATGTCTAGAATGCATATGCACAAAGTCAGACAAACGTAAGAAGGTCGTAAGTAAAACAAATTTCTTGAGAAATTGATGTTAATTACTCACATGATAAGATTTTATTTTGGTTCTAATGTTAATTTTCCATAGTGCGTTTGAAACATTCGGTCACGTGTGCTTAAGTTCCTATAGTCGCGTAATAAATCTTGTACTCTCCTTAATTACAATGTTCTTGTCTGTTATGTGTTTTCATTTGGATGGAGCGCACTTACCACTCAATTTGATACATTTCATGTGAACGCAGCCTTAATTGAAAAGACTTGTTAGATGGTAAAGTTTAAATGTCGCATATACTTAGGCTAAAACAACCATCAGTGATACCGTAATTTAAACAGTTTTATCATACCCGACATTTCAAATTTCTTTAATCGATTATTCTTTTTTTTTCATTTTAACCATTACAAAAAGCGTAGACAAACCAGACTCAATGACTAATTGTATTCTTTACTGATCTATTCAAGGTTAAGGTTAAGATAACAGAATTATAATGTATGTTTTCATCCCATTGTTCTTACCAAATTATGATAAAAGTTGTATAATATATAGCGATTAGCATGAACAACATTTCATATTTGTTTTGACAATTTTCTGCTCCATTTGTAAGTGAAGAAAGAATGAAAGTCCTTCCATCTCTGTTTTTTTTTTAGATACCAATTTAGGTTCAATTTTTTTATTTTTATATTACAAGCAACTTACTTATGAATAATATACCATTATTAATAATATTAGTAAAATCCATTAGCTGCATACATACATGTAAAATAGAATAAATATATTATAATACATTAAAATAGTTATTAAAAAAAGATATAAAAAAAAAGATATTAAAAGATGATAATTAAGGTACCTCATTAAAATATTTTTAAAATAATATAATTTCTTTAAATAAACAATTTTTAAATTAAAAGATGATTTAAGAAACGTATAACAGTAAAATAGTTTCAAACAAAAAAAATGTACATTTTAAAAGAATTGAACAAAATTACTACAATTTTCGTCCATTTTTAATACAATGAAAAAGAAAAGGTTAATAATTACAGACTAAATTAGAAACAGCATAGTTAAACACAAAAAAAAACAATGCTGGGAAGATTTCTTAAAGATTACAATAACGGAATTAAGACTAAACGCGAAATTTTATTTTGATCACGCGCGTCACAATCAATCACAAGCACATCCTCATTACGGCGACATCTAAGCTCATTCATGCGCCCTCCGCGGGAATTGTCTCCGAAACTTATCGCGGGTCCGTTGCTTCCGCGACGACGGCGATAAATTTATTTTCATCCTTGTCGCTGCGCCGCGCACTCGGATTTGCGTTCATCATTAACATTTAAACTCATAGATAAGTTATACCCAAATTTAAAAATTAGAATCAGAAAAAAAAAGGATTGGAATTTTATTCGGAGACAGTTTCAAAATATTCTAATTTTAAAAGTGTGATTTAAGGTCAAAGGCGTCAATGTAATTCCATCCCTGTCGCTCAGGTTGGGCGGCGGCGCGCGCCTGGGCGGGCGGTATGCAAATGCCTAACGGCGGCGGAGGGTGCGATTGTGTGTGTGCCCTGTACCATTGGCCGCGCTAGAACGGCAAACTTCGCCACCAGTTACGGTTGTTTTTCGTTCTGTTCCTAATTAACTTCCGTATATTCTTGAAGTAACTTTTCTCATCTCGCCTCCCTTAGTTTTTGTTCTGTTCTATATCGTTAGCGCGAGGTTGTTATGTGAAATACTTTCTAGTGTGACAAGCAGATGTATCACTGCTCTTCTGTACATTGTGTTTGTTAAAAAAAAAAACAATAACAATTTTTTTTTCTTAATTTTAATTTTTTGGACGCTTAATGTTATTGTAGCGTAACGTCGTATTAAAATCCCCCGTCGGTTGTCAGTGTGACAATGTTCGCCAGTGATTGCTGAATGGAAAGAGCCATACTTAACGAACGCCATAACCGTGGTCCGTGTTAGTAACTTTGCTAAAATGTTACTTTTATTGCTTAAAGAGTGAGATTTTACGAGCTTTAAAAGTAAATTACTCGACGCGGACGAGTTAAATCGCAATTTCCAAGACTTCGCGTGTGAATATTTTATTTCCGATTAGTGCAGGGCAAAGGTAAATAAATTGTTTAAATTACTCTATCGTACAATAGAAATAGATTGCTTTTATATAACTAAGAAACAAACTTTCACATTAAATGATTTATTAATAGTGTAAGTTTATATTTATTTATAATTTTAAAATTATTTTTTCAAGTCTTATATCTTTGATAATGATACTTGCTAATAACTAATGTACACCCCTTCGCAAAAGTCACAGCCGTAAATAACACACCAACGACCGTTGTAAAAAAAGCAATAAAACTCTAGTTTCCACGTTAACTGGATCACGGACAGGCTTCGTTAAATTTGTGAGCGTTTCTAGTAGTAAATAAAAATATTTACGTGCTTCCCAATGAATATATTACGGGATAACTAAGTTCCACTTTTATTTTAAAGTTTAGATTAAAAAATACGAGAAGCATATATAGAGGTATGTAAATATGTAAGATAAATATGTTAACATCATCAAAGCTTGTTTTAATTCTTAAGACAAACTAACTTATGTGTACTAATTACTCATAATACCATTGTAGTATCATTTAAGATTAAAAGGTTACAAAAATGAATTAGAGCTTTTAAGGGCACAGTTATAATAACTTAAATTCCGAAACTGAAACGAAGAATTAAACTGACTTTATGGCAACATCAAACAAGTTTAATTGCCTGTTTGACAGACATTAAGGACCGGGTATCAACCAAAATTTTGGGTGTGGTCAGCGCAAAATTGAACATTGACAATTGGCAATATATTTTTATGTTTTTTCGCGAGGTGTTGCTTTTATTGTTACACCAATTTATACTTCACTACAAGCGGCTCCTTGGGTTGCAAATTAGAAAGTCCGTGAGCGAACGACCGACGATATCGTAAATTAAATTTGCAGGGTAGTGACTTTGAAAATTGTTGTGCATGGCTCTAAAGGATCCGTTTTAATTAGCTTTCAAATGACGCAGCATATGCAAAGTATATAACAAATCTTGATGCTTTGTTCCCCAATAAATATTTGAATATAATCACGTGAAACAATTTAGTTTTTATCCGTACATATATTTTATCATTTAAAATTATGTTATCACATCTTATCTTAAGACCAAAAATATTATTGTATCTATAAAAAGGTAAACATGTTTAAGGTTTTAGGTAATAAAAGAACAGTTGTCTTACAACGCGCGTTAGTTGAAAGGAATTTGTTAATTTATGTTGAGATATGAACAGTTACATTCAACGATATTTGTAAATGCAGCGCAATGTTTATGATTTTTTGTTACCAGTATCACTAAAGTTTTTAAAAAAGGCATTATATTTAGTCATTTAATACGAGAGCAATAAAAAAAGGAATCAATGTTTAATATACGTAAATAAGATATGCACCAATATATCTTATTGTTATTCATATAAAACGACAATCGTGATCATCCAACACGATGCTTTCGTATACATATGTACACAAGCAGGAGTTATCGATAAATCGATAGCCAGTAAATATGTTCCTTCGAATAAAATAATAAAAATTGAGGGACGCAGGCGACGAAAAATGTCCACGGCGGAATGCGTTTTTGCATACACAATGCCCTTTTGTTTAGAGAAAGTATTTCACATTATAACCTCTGAGTGATTTATTTTTATATGATTTATTAACGCGACCGCAAGCGGCCATGTCGTGCTCGCTGCGGAATGCATATTTCTCTTGATTGTTTTATTTCGAAATCTACGGTCTTCTACTTCATTTTTAAAAGATAATTAAATTTAATTTTATTTATTTTTAAGCATTATTTCCCTTATGTGTGTAAAGTTGAGACAAGTTATAAAAAAAATTAAATTATATAGCCGATGACATATTTGTGCTTTTCTCTTATTATTAGGTATATGATTGCGAGGTGAGAGACAGTGTTTGTTAGTGATAACCGATGAACTTTTATATGATATTAAAAGGAGAAAACTGAAAAACGCATGTCTAACATAAAATGGTCCAGTGCTTTTTATATAAAGGTAAGTTGTTCTTCTGAAATTGTTGTATCTTCACTTTTCTCTAATTTTTTTTTTTTTACTACAACCACAAGAGTTCTTCAAGTCAGCTTGAGTTTACTGTACCTAATACACATTATTTAAAAATATTTTTAGAAGCAAAATACAAGAAAGTATATTTCCCAGGAAATTTTATTATTTACTTTGAAAAGCCCGACATAAATAAGTTGTAGTTTATTAGATTATTAAAATATTTCAAATCGATTTCAAATTGATTCAAAAATCGATTTCAAATTGATGTTTAACGCCATGATCTCTGTTCACACGTTTGTCACCGAATGAAAAATGTCTTATCGTAAATTTTGTATAAATTATAAGTCAAGCTACGTACCATAAACTAGTACGATTCTTACATTATAATTATCGTTGTACCTTAATTATTACCATAATTACAAACATTAATCAGTGAACTATAATATTCTGTGTAGAAATATTTGTGTAAGACTTTAATCTTATTGTGTACAATAGTTGATTATATTAAACTATCAATCACAACAAATACAAATTGGAAAATATTTCCGAAATGTTTATTTATTTATTATATATTATTTATTATATAT
>DWQX01000205.1:0-54022 GCA_018245475.1 Pharmacophagus antenor | reverse complement strand
TGTCCGGCATAGCCTCGCGGTTCATTGCGGCACGCAAGCCCCTCCACCACGGCAAGGTGGCGACACGTCGGAGGGGACATCTAATATATCTATGAAACTGCTCTATAATAATTAGCATTAAATATTTAAGATGTTGCAAATATTACATTACGTTTAACGTTTTATAGAGTACTTTGAATTGTGGAATAAAATCTATAAGTTTTTATTCAGTCACTTAACATCAGCAGGAATTAAAGTCAAGTGTTAGCTTATGAACGATAAAAACAATAATTCGTGGGAGTTCCTGTTTCTGCCCTGGGCCACATAAGTTACGGAGTATGGATATTTGTACAGCTTTTTTCAACCCTCCTGGCAAGCTGCCCCACTCAATGTCAATCTGCCAGCGCAACAGAATGCGAAACATTACTATATATTTCATGTAAATTCATAATATATATCCTATTATATATACTGTAACATTATCTGCATAATAAGAAATACTTGGTATTATTTTTTTTTTATACAGGTTTAATTAAAACGCCAATTAATTTTTTTAAATGTTTTCCACCGGCCCTCCGCAAACTGCAACATTAAAAGTATTCTGGCGAAGTAGATAAAAAGTTTTATAGCTAAAGATGACGAAACTGAATGATAAATTATACTTAATTACTAACAGTTCAAGGTTTTAATTAATGCATGAGTCTCAAATAGATGATAGCGATTTTTTATATCATTTCTTGTTTTTAAATTTTATATGATAGTCAATATATACTTACTATTAAACATCTTTTAACACGTAAATATTTTTATTTTTTACATTTATATTCGAAAAAGTTTTTGTCCTGCCTAAACATAGTATTCACTATATAAAAATATGTGACATTATGATACGTTTTCCATTTAAAAAAAAAATAGGAGTAACTTAATGTATTCCTAAAGGTCTGCAAAATTCTAAGAGATTAAACGGAGAATTTCTGTACCAGTCACGTTTGAAACTCAATCAATTAATCTTGTGGCGGCACAGGGTTTTATCAGAAGATTTATACACCCCCACTTGGCCACTTCGATACATAATTTTTCAATTGTAGGTTCGAATCATTGCTCTTAGTTTCAGTAAATTTACTTTGCACTATTAAATTTTCTCCGACGAGGAACCTTATCAGGCTTACTTTGTGTCCGAGTAACTTTTTAAAAACCGTCATATCTCTTTATACGTGTGCTTATCCGCAGGTCAGAGATACTCAGAACTAGAATATTAAACTGTGACCTGGGCATAAAATAAAATTACAATGTTAAAATGGTAAAATTTTTAAAACGAAATGTTCGAAAACGTTTCATATTCATTAAAACCACCTTATAATTCAGGTGGATCCCTCTATAGAAAAGTGGCTTCTCTGCATCAAATAATTTGCGATATATTAGGTTCTCGTGTTAATTTGTTAAAGTGCTTTATTCCCTTATCAAAAACGAAGTAAGAAGATAAGTCATTACAGCTAAAAAGCTTTTGCGCATTAATGACTCTAAAACCATAAAAGATTGTAAATAAATTTACTTTTAAAATAACCAATTATCATATAGTTAGTCATTGAGTTACTGTAGCTAGACCGTTTATTCCAATAATTCTTTGAATTAATATATCTCTCTAAAACGAGAATATTAAACTGTACAAGGAATTATTTTTTAAAGAGAATACGTATTCGAATTAAACTGGTAATCTGTACAGATGCCCATAGTCATTTGAACTCTAGTACTCATGCTTTGTCAGCACTCTAAATAATAGGCAATTTTTTCCGTATTTAGATTTTGAGTGGTTTTTTAAGTATGAAGAGGACACTGATTACTTTATTTAACCGATTTTATGACAGAAGCGACCACGGTTATCCAAAGATGGATTACATGAATAGCGGTGTTTTCTACACTTTAATATCCTCTGCGATATAGATTGTCAGTTGCATTTTTTATGAATAAAAGATATTTACCTGTGTAACATTCCTTAATATAGTTACTTATTTGGAAATCGGGGGCATTGCACTCTTGAAGCAACTCATTTTTTTTATATTATAACAGAACTATATGAAAAAATTGTTTCAATAGACGACGACAAAACTTCTAGCTTCTAAGAATTCCTAACATCTGTGTATATAGAATTCTAATTCTGAGATTGATATACACAGGGTTTTGCATACCTACTACCACTACTACTAAACTGTCATCATGAACTGTGATCTTGATTGGTACTACTTTCCGCACATAGCGCATACAATTATTATTCGTGATTTAAAAAAT
Organism: Pharmacophagus antenor; assembly: GCA_018245475.1. Lineage (NCBI taxonomy): Eukaryota > Metazoa > Arthropoda > Insecta > Lepidoptera > Papilionidae > Pharmacophagus > Pharmacophagus antenor. The sequence continues at coordinate 51,757 of DWQX01000205.1, read as the reverse complement.
CTCGTATATTTAATAATTGTTTAGTGGCTACTTGTTGTTATATATTTTTTCATGTGTAAATTTTGAAAATTTGGTGGGGTTTGAAAATCTCAATAACACATTTAATTCTAGATCGTTTAATAATATTTAATTTAATAATTATAAAAACCAATAACGCTTTAAGCCTCTTTACTTTGTATAAAATTCCGCCGGTAATTAATCCTATGAAATGTAATCTCTCTATCGCTCTCTGTGCATTGAAAGTAAATGAACTGAAGTTTTTTTTTAAATAATTAATATATTTTTTTCAATAATGTACAGTGGTGATTTAAAAAAGTTTCATAGTAACACTAATAAATGTCGGTAATGTAAATGTTAAATAACTAATGAAGAAAGTCGTTTTAATAAATTATTTCGAGTTCCAAATCTCATAGTAAGTATGAAAAAAATATCCTAATAGTAAATATGAAAAGGAGCTGACGATATCCATATGGCTGAACATAATTGTAGATGAGAACACTTTACAGCACGCTTCTTTTAAATAAAAGACTGATCATAATCAGTTTAGTCGTTTGGAATATATTATACCACTTTGTAGACAGTGATAAACGCATTAAACTTAAAAAAACACTAATCTTTTTTATCTATGGTGAAATATTATATCGTCGTAGCATTCCCTGCATTTCTAACACTATAACAGGCAAGGCTATTTCAATAAGAAAGTTAATAATCATCTCATGAAGGAGTACTCCTGAGCGAATGATGTTCAAGGGTTCTCAAACCCCGTACAAACGGGCGGGAACCCCATTTTATTTGCGTTTGGTTTTCAAGATACCTATTCAAGCGTTATAACTATTTTATTGGATGGTAAAGGGTTTTCAATTACTCTTTCTATTTATTTGTTTTTTTATTAAGTTAAATAATGTAATGGTATGAATAAATTGTTAAAATAACTATAACATTTTATTTTCGTAAGTTTTTCATTGATTTGGTTATATTACAATATTATCAATAATAATCGTTTTTAATACCTTACACTGCAGAATGAGAAAGGTATAATAATTTTTATACATATTTATCTGTAATTAGGTGGAAAAAATACTTGGAATTTTATATTTATTAAAAAAGTGTAGAGACATACATTTTTAGATGATGAGAGGCTTACCTTCGCGTGAGTCTGAAGCTCAATAACTTCTATCTAATTTGCGGTATATTTAAAAACCATTTAAGGAGATACAGAAATTATTCATCGATAATTATACCGCTATATATTCGATGGTTTACTGTAAAATTATAATATATTTGTGACTAGAAGTCTTTTGTTTTGCTCAAATTTATTAAACCTATGGGCAGAAAAGGTAATTAGCTATGTATACATTTCTCAGTGTAGGAAATTATTTCACTCCAGTACTCTCACTTTCCTTACAAAGTAAATCAATTAGGGAACTGTATCCTTCGTAAACTGGTTAAGTTTAAGCAACCCTTGCATTTAGTATGAAGCGGATAATTAAAAGGAAATATTTTAAACACTCTCACTTAAATGTCGTTATATTATAATATTTTTAACAATTTTATTTTTATCAAATTTAGTGTTATAACTGTTTACGCAATATTTCATCTACGTATTAAAATAACATTTACTTGTCAAGAAATTAACTGATTTAATAAAAAAATACGGTTATTATATAATTTTAAGTCAGCGTCTAAAACAACTTTTGCTTTCTACTTCATCGTTATGGAGTACCGAGTAGCTAGGTGAGTGTATTTAAATAAAGTAAGCCAATGTTCTATTTAAATTAGTAATGTAGAAAAATTATAATTATAATATGTGAAATAAAGTCCGTGAAGTTTTAAAATTGCATTAAAGGGAGGATTGAAAAGTTGTTTAAGAGGGTTAAATAAAAGATTTTACCGATATGTTAAGCTTTTAAAACAACATGCTAAAGGCACGATATAAGCAGTTTGCTTGTACGTCAATTGAGTTTTTGTGAATAAAATTTGAGGAGTATGCTTTATATAAAGAAAAAAACAATTTAATGGAAAAATATTATAACGGGCGAAATACTAAAAGTCGACCCTAGTCAAATATAGTTAATACCTTTGACCCAAGAAACGAAAATGCTCCGTTTGCTACTAAGAGGCACAACGTAGCTGAATTTAATAATACTAAGAAATAGACTTCAGCAATGAAAAATCAATAAACACTCTATTTTAGAGAACAGGGATAATCTATGTAATTGGCACAGAAAATATTTTAAATTATTATCGCATCCCATAGTTCTTTCTACTTTATTATAATGAATTTAAGTCCATTAAAAATTCAATCACATAAAGCTATAAGAAAGCTCTGCGATTAACCGCCTGCCTTGCAGTACAAAGATACATAAGGTCAGTGTATTCTGGAGCATCACTGCGAGGTGGTAAATGGAAGGGTTTGTATAGTTGTTGAAATAAACTTTATATAGTGTCAGAGTAATGGTAGTGAGTGCGCTTCACCATCTTTCCAGGCAATTATCTATTCCTAAACTATACAAAAAACAAGTATAGTTAACAAAAACGGTTAAATATAACATCGAAATATAAGGTCATTTAACGAATTTCTAATTGCTTTAATGATACAAATACTAAAATAAATATATTTAAACCACACATACCCTTTTTCAAATGTGAAACTCCCCAGCTAAATTATCCAAGCTGCGAGTGCTTTCAAAACTTTTAATGGAGGCAATTTGGCTCCACATTCAAAACACCCTACAAGCTGGATTCGAAGACAGTGAAGCAAATATAATTTTTATTATCCAACACCAAAGGTTTAAAGCTTTTTTTATATAACACAAATAATTTTCTTAAGCGAAAATTTTGTATTGCTAAAAATATTATTAGTTTTACCGCAGATAAATTTTATAATGTAACAGTTAACAGACAGCTGAGACAATTTTAGTATCTATTCCTTCTTTATTTATTTATTTTGCAAAGTACTTCTCTCTACTTATTTACCATAGCTTTTAATTGAGCCGTATACTCGGTTGTTAAGTAAATTCGTTAGTCCTCAACAACTTTGAACTTATTTAGCTTCGCTCAACCTGTATTCGTATTAGATAGACGTAAAACTATATATGGGCTACTGCTATAAGCGATATTAAAGTCAACTTCTACACACACGTATTCAGATACGTTTCAAACTTATTAGTAGTACATTATGATTTTTATTATTTCATATTTTTATGGTTTATCTATGTTGCGTAATTATTGAAAAGACTTGAGATACTAAGATTATGTTAATAACTTCTAAAATAGTTTTTTCATTAAGCAATAATATAATATTCCTAAGCTATACTGATAACGTACCGCAATAATAGCACACCTAAGCAAATGGACAAATGCTTTGAAAGAATATCAAATAGTTGTTGCGTATAATCGAACAATTCTGTATTAAATTATATTTAAAAGATTATATATTTATAAGATGATGTTATTATCAAAATTTTTAAAATGATAATCGAGGATATATATATCCTAAACTCAGATTTTAACTAATGAATAGGATGTATTCTTAAACTCATTAAATATTAATTTACTTAATTGATCCAACATCATATGTTTATAAATAAAATTTTATTTTAACATTTTTAAAAATATTTCTAATCAAATGAAATACATTTCTATATGTATTATGAAATTAAAAGAAAAATTAGAATAAAGGAAGAAATATCTGAAAACTTTTTTCTTCAAAAGTAATTTAAGACCAAAGATAAATTCTCGGGTGCGGTGGTAAATTGTATCTTTGTTATAAATTAATTTTTCTAGAAACAACTTTTAATTCAATTAAGTTTTAACTCTGTAGGAGTGTGATTTATTATTTGATAACTAAGAGTTTTGATTTACAATAAAAAACCTAGTTAATCTGAATACAAAAGCTTCTTATATATCCTTATTTTACATTAAATATAAAACCCAAAATACACTAACATTTGTGCACCAATTATTAGTTACAGAAATAGATGCTATGATACCTATATCGCTAATTTCCGATTAATTAAAGTTTAAATAAGTTAAATACATTCATAAATAATAAGTTAAATTAATAATCATTTACTTTTACCCGTATTTATCCAGCGCCTAGCTATCAGACTTAACAAGAGTAAAGGTATTTTAAAAGTGCAAATGTCGAAGAACACCAATTTTTAATTGGTATCAACTATAACAGCTAACGACTCGATTATGGAAAATGTATAACATGATACGAAACTATTTGGCAACAAGCGCATAGTCATTAAAGTTTAACGTACAGTATAAATTCAATATTGTTCTTACTTCGCACGAATTCATTTTTATCTTTATGTGAAATATAAATAAAATCAAGGTTCATTTATTATTTATTTCGTTAATTTTAACTATTATTTTTCTTTTATTTATTCTAAAATATGATCATTGTGCTATATTATGTAACATTTGAATAAGTTATTCAAGTTATATTAGTCGAAGAGTTGGTTGGAAAAATGAGTTGTTGAGTTGAAACCACTGAAAAGCAAACGTAATGTAGAACGCTCTCAAGCACGATGGAGGAACGATCCACACAGACGGATGCCGAGGGCTCTATACTGTTTTTTTGTTATTGACAATGGGTTAACAATTTATGTCATGTTACGTAGTAAATAGATCGTATTACTCACAATACTCTAGCGCTTATAGTACGACTGTCGAAACAGCAATGCTGTTACGATGCCAGGATGACAATATAAAGATGGTAGCTTACCATGTGTGTTAGAATAAGATGTACCACTATCCAATCCATTTCTCGCCTATGGGCGAACCCAGCATCGAACCCGGGACATCCGTGTCACAAGATAGCCATTAAGATTTCCAAATGAAACTAGTTTTTAGTTTAGTTTTTAGCCTTTTAAACATTTTTTTAGGTTAGAGCCTAAAAATTTATTAATAAATACCACTTAACAATTTTTAATTTAATAGGCATATACATTATAGAATTAAAGACTTGCTTTCTATTGACTTCAACATTTTTTGATAAATATTATAGGTGTTATATATTTATTCGGCTACCTCCGTGACTTATTGGTTTACTGCTTGCCTTTTAATTTGTAGGTACCAGATATGATTCCCACGTCAAATGAGTGGTGGAATCTGAATGGTGGTAGACCATTTTTAAACACGCTTGACTAGTTAGCACCACCAATATCAACCTGCCGGCATAACAGCATTTCTAAGTTCCGGTTATTATACATATGAAAGTCAGAAGAATTCAAAGACAATGTGGTCGTAGAAAGTATGGCCTCATTGTCACTTAAATTTATAGGAAATAGAGGCCAAATTTTAGAACGTATCGTTTCGATAAAAAAAAGAAGATAACAATTTTTTTTTGTAAATAATCATATTACTTTTTATCGTTTTAATAAATTGGCCATCTGTTTTATAGTTGAATTATACCGGTAATACACCGTAAGGGTAGCACGTTTAAACTGAAACCGCTGAGCTAACGCGCAAATTGGCCGGCGGCCATCGGGCGGGACAAAACAGCTGTTATTGGCATGCTCGTAATTCGATTCTGTTAGCGTGCAGTTTTAGTTGATACTCGCCACGGTACGCTTTGACTCGTATGAAATTATGTCGACTCGAATTTATGTTAGGTACGGAGTACATTGGCTTTGCCGTTTGAAGGAGACTTGTGATGTTTTGTTTGATGCATCAGGGTATTACCAACTTATCAAATGTAGAAAATTATGAATTGTATGTAGAAAAAAGATGAATCACCTCACCAGCTCTGTTTTGCCGAATATGGGAAAATGCGTTGTTTGTATGCACAATGTCCCTAATAGTGTGGCGGTTTATATGGTGCTGAGCTATCTGCCGGTAGCATTTAACTATGTTAATATGAAAAAACTTTATATTTAAATAATAATAATAAAGTCAGTCCGTTGATACTGATACAATTAACATAAGGTTCACAGACATTATTTTATGGTTTTATTTTCGAGACCTTAGTTATTTGAAACAGTTATTCCTTTTATTTCTACTTATAAAAAAAATACAAAACTAAATGTAGTAAAGAAAATGTCCGACACATGCAAAAATAGTTAATTTTTTAATGAACATTATCGCGTCAAAATGAAGCGTCCCGTATACCTATTTTCATTTAATTTAGTTATGAGAACACTATACATTTTGTATCAAATATTCTATTCAATTATTTATCAAAACATTCCACCTTCCGTATCACAGAACATTTTACTGCTAAATGCTGCTAGCATTCATATAAACTTTGGCTATTTGCCATTTAGTAATATTAATCCAGGAGCAGTCGACAATTTGATTCCATAAGCGACAAATTTGTACCACAGCCAAATATTTAGTGCATTATGTCCTAATAAGCGAAATTAATGACGTGTTTCAAATAAAGAAATATTTCAAATGTTTCACACTATTGAAGTTCGTATGTTTCAAGAGTATATATGGAATTGCAATATTACTGCGTAGAATCAGTAACTGAAAAAGTTCACGGTGGTTTTTGTGAACCTTTTATTAAAACTATGATCTTTTGATTTCGTATTAATGACGATTTATAACGCTTACAATATATATATGGTTAAGCATATATGCCAAAAAAATGTTTTATTAAGTTTTTTCTTCATTCAGCATTGATTTTCATGTTTTTCTAATTTCACTCTGTAATCACTATTTGAAGAAGGAACTAGGTCTGTATGAGTAGGGGTAATATTGATAAAATTCTTCATCTTGCATTTCTAGTAATATAATTTGATTGCTAAATAATGAAACTCAACACAATATTTTCTCAGGCAACAATATTAAATGAGTTGCGATTTAATGTTTAGCGAAAATGTCCGTCGCTGTCGAAAGAAAATTTAATGCCATTTTATACGTTAAGCAGTTTTTATGCCATTATCACGTAAATAAATGTTCCACAATTCCAAAATAAATCCTTATACATCACAGAGCCGTTTTGCATTGATGTAATCTTTTGTCCGTTGCAATTTTATGCTGAATAACCTGACAATGGAACCAAGCGCGCTATAACGTAACGTAATAATGGGATAAAAGGTATAATAATGTAACCAAAAATAAAACGTATTTTTAAGTATTTTTCATGATTAAAAATTAGGGTTGAATATTAAAAAAATTAGAAAGTGTATCAAAAAACCATTAAGTATGCTTTTTAATTATTTTTGATTGGTTACAACAATATTGCAGCTGTGTATTTGGTAATTTATCATTCCTAATCGTATAAACAACCATTCAGCTAAAAAGATTACTTTATTTAATACCAATGCATCTTTAGGATAAATTGTGACACGAATAAACTCTTTAATTTTTTATCATTGAAATCATTCAGACTAAAATAATGATCATTATTTATCAATACTTCACAGCATATAAACATTTTCCCTATAAATCTTCGTAAATGGATAAATGTTTTCTTTTTAATTTTACGGCTGTCTTCACGACGAGTCAAGAGTCGGAGAGAGAGAGACGCCTGACACAAAAGATGTGATGGCAGTATTGCGAAAGTGTACTGATAAATTGTATTAACTGAAAATGTTTCGAAGGAATTGCACTGTTCAATCTACACAAAATTCTCACCAACGAAAAGTATTGTCTCTTTTTAAGTGAAGCTTAATTCCTTTATAGGTTTTGAGAAAAAATTGCTTAGCTTTTTAAAACAAATGAAACAAAATTTTCTTTTCTAATTTCAGTTTCTCTCTGAGATTACTACGACTGTAATTTAGTCGTAGTATTTTCGATGAAAAGAATCGAAAATTATCAAAATATTTTTTTGTTTCATTAAGGCATGGAGCTTCCCAAAGTGACGCTTGGATCAATATATTTCTAAAACAAAATTAAATTCACTACTTTGACACTCATTCGATAAAAAGAAAATCTTTAAATGTTAATAATGCAGGTTTTTAAACACCTCATTTTGAATTGTGTTCTCATTTGATTTTAGAAAACAATTAGGCCATAAAATTTTTTACGTCTGCGAATAGAAATATAATAAATAAAAAATTTTGACTTGAAAAATGTGTTCATTTTAAATCGTTGTTAGAATGCTATTGTATTGTACAATAATATTAAATATAAAATGGTAAATGTAATATTCTCTATCGATAAACGTCAACTTGATAAATTTCCGGTACGTGCTAAGAAAGTTTCACGTAAATCAGTGTAAGTGTAATGATGCGCTTTGTAAAGTATATAGAATGGCGTCGATCGACCAGTTTTATTATTCACATCTTTTTATGTGAATCTAGCTGTCATCCGACCGCTGCTCTAGGAGTGATTTTTTTTTATATAGTATTAAGATTATTTTTCTTCCAGTATTTGTTGCAATTTTTGAGACCACTAAATTACAAAATAAAAAGTGCCATGGAAAATCAAATCCGCCAACTCTCTTCCCTTACTCTTTGGGGTGGTTTTTCATATAACTCTTTCTTAGTGGAAATCTACAAGTTAAAAAGAACACTCCGTTCTAATTTTATATATCTAGAATATGCACGAAGTTTAGATCGTGCTTTGAATATAGGCTAATCAGTCATGACTTTAAAATTTATGATCATAGATAATCGTTATACGAATATGTATAACGTAACCTGAAGTGACTAGGTCTCTGTAACAATAGATTGTCTAGACTCATACCAGGACATTGCTTATTAATGCCGTCAAGAAGTAGTTTGCAAACATTACTCACTTCCGCTTTGAAAGGCGCTATAGACAATATTGCATCCGCTATTAAGGTAATGGAAATTGTAAATCTTAAATTTTACAGCAATAATAGCAATGCGAGCTTTAAAAATATCTTTAAACCAAAGTTTAACCAGGTGGATGTGATATTTTTCTCATCGCTTTGTTTTATACGAAAGAATATTTTTTAGCCGGACTACGGTGTAATAATTTTTAATGAACGATCTCAAAGTTTTCCTTATAGTTGTTGTTTGTTCAAACTTTTATTATTTCGATTTACTATTACAAGTCATTAGAAATTTATGTATAATTCACATTTTAACAAATACATTCTGCTCTAAAATCACTGTTTTAATGCTTAAATTACTCGCGTATCGCCAATGAAACAAAGTATTATTTAAGTATATATATAAATATAAGTACATATATAAATATATAAACTATTACATATTGTTTATGATTTCATAATTAAGCGTCTCCCACATATTTTAAACAGGTCCTGGTCAAATTTGACGTTACTCTATTAAATGATGGCCTAAAATGATTACGTACATGAATATTCAAATGAAACTCAAAATATTTACGCGGCTATTTATTTAGTAGCGGCCGTTTCAAAGAGATTACTAGTTTATAGCGTTTGCCAGTGTAGATAAAATTATGATAAGGTCTTCTAAAATGTTATGAAATGAAAACGAAACGAAAAATAGCACAATGTGAAATATATTAAAATACTCTTTGATCCATTATCAAAGTTGAAGTAAGAACTAAAATCAAAGGTGCTATAAATGCAATGTATATTCAATAAGAAAACTAAGTTCAACGAGAAACTCATAGGTTTTTACGTAATTTAAATATAAAGCCAAGTGAAAAGTTTGGCTTTCCCTACTAAAGGAATAATGTGAACGAAAATTATAAAAAAAATGTTACAATGTAATTATACAAGAACGAAGATGAAAAAGAGAGAAAAATACTTCATATTATTAGTAGTACTATGTAGGTGAGTATTTAAGTGTTAGGACTTTCCCTAAGGCACGCCATTGACTACAATAAATTTAAAATAAATAACAATAACATTAATTACAATGTTTACAGCTATCATTGGCTTGTAGTTATTATAATTCCTTGATAAATGTGAAATTACTCAATATTGCTTCAAGTGTACAAAAACAAAATCATTAAATAAATTTCGAGAATATCGGATATTATTTATTTAACGGACCATAATTTCAGAACATACTGAATGAAGAAATACAAAATCGGTGCTTAATCAACTCTAAAATAAATGTTGATTTTTGTTAGGAACGTTTTAAATAAATCTCGACCTTTCATTAAAAACTGCTTTAGTAGTTATTTAAGTGAAATTAATTTCCAACTTGATAAGATATACCTCTTCCTATTAACATAAAAAAACGTATGATATTTTATGAAGCAATGAAAGAAACATACGTTTCCCTGAAGGTAACGGACGGTTGCACATAGCAATTGTTAGCTAGGTCATTTACATAGCACCAGATTGTGCTCGTTGTGTCGAAACGTCAGATGGAAAGTATCGATACCTTATCTCAGTAAATTTATTAGCTACTACACCGTCAGACTATGAGAACACATAACTGCTTGATAACAAAACTAAGCCCATTCGAAAGTAAGTTGTCTAGAATACTGAAAACTAATAGTGAGATTTATTAAGTAATATTACGATGGACATACAACAAATATGTGCACATGTTTGAGATGTAAATTGTTTATTATTACTATTTTGCATAAAAATAATTAAATACTCTAACATTTTAATTTTTTTTTTACTTCCTAGAATTTTATTTTCAAGTACAATACTAAATAGAAGTTATAATAAAACGGAAGTTTTATTAAATAACAAAGATAAAAAGACAGCCTGTAAAGATACAGCGGAAGAGAGAAATACCGTTTGAAAATTTCAAATATTTGCTAAAAAGGACCGCTTTGCCCAAAGGCATGATTATGGTTCAAAGAAACTTCGAGGTTAGAACATATTTTTTATTTTATTTTTACACTTCGATTGAACAATTATTTGTTAGATTTTCTGCAAAATGTTAGTTTCACAAAAATATGTTATAAACAAATGTAGAATTGTCGTGCGAATCATTACCTCATTTAATTATAGACGGTTAAAATAATTTTCTTAGTTCATTTCATCGTTCAAGGCTTATAGTGTTTCCCATACGCGCGTTTGTAATTAAACTTTAGAGCTAATATGTAAACTTGTGTTTAGTAGAAGCGCTATAAATACTGTAAAGTAGATGATTAAATGCATCGGCTTCAATAAGTAGGTTTCTAGTTCAATTTTTTTTTATTCATCTCACAATTTTTAACGTAAATTATAAATTCTGATAGTCTGCGTACAATATAAATTTTGATGCAAATAACACGTAAAAAAAGTTTCATTGTGTTTTTGATTAAAAAATAGAAGCCAATCGTGATTCTTGATTTACTAAACAAAACAACTTTCAGATTCCATAACCTTCCACTCTACTTACCAAAGTATTGCAGCAAGGTAATTTTATCCGTGTCATGCAACCAAAGCTGTAGTAAGATATGATTAAAACAGTTTACATCCTTTTGTAACAAAAAAAAAATAAAGCTGGTGTTTTCGTAAACGGCTCTGGAGATATATTGCATTTTCTAAATGTTTTTAATCGGTTATGGGCTACCTCATAAGAAGGCTCAAAATAACCCAAAGGGCAATGGAAAGAGCTATGCTCGGAGTTTCCTTACGTGATCGAATCAGAAATGAGGAGATTCGCTGGAGGACCAAGGTTACCGACATAGCTTTCAGCATAACTAGACAAAAGTGGCAATGGGTGGGGCATTGCTCACAGAACAGATGGCCGTAGGGGCCGAAAAGTTCTCGAATGGCGACCACGTGCTGGCAAACGCACAGTAGGCAGACCTCCCATAAGATGAACCGACGACTTGAACATAGTCGCTGGGACAGGCTGGATGAGAAAAGCGCAGAGCCGTTCGTCGTAGCGATCCTTGGGGGAGGCCTTTGTCCTGCAGTGGACGTGTTTCGGCTGATATGATGATAATGATGGGCTACGTTTTTACCTCTGTTTCACCTTATGTTATGTAACAATAAGGCTGTTGGTGGTGAAGTTTGTTCGCCAAGAAAATATCGACCTCTCACATTTATGACTGCCGGAACACAGCAATGCTGTTATGGCGGCAGATTGACATTGAGGGTGGTAGCTAGCTAGGGTGACTGGAAAAGCCCTACCACTATTGAAACTTCGCGATTTCTGTGGCCCGGAAAACGAACCCGGGGCTTTCGTGTTACAAGGCAAGCGGGTAAATCGCACCACCATGGATGCAGTTAAACGTAACAGGTGTAATTTATATTTGACAATTTATCCGTACGATATGTGAAAAATTAATTGGGTAAATTAAAAGGTAAGTACAGTCTGCAATTAATATCAGAAGAAAAGAACAAGACTCCATTAAATGTCTCGATGTTGAATGGTTTGCAACCAAGAGGAAATGATAAGGAGATTGCCTCATTATGTTTGAAAACCGTGAGCTGCATTTAAAGTTCCTGTAATTTTCTGAGCCTCTGAAATCGAATGTTTAAAGAAATTGCTGAAAAGCGTGACAACGCACGTAATGAACATATTATTACGGTTTCGGTATTTATTTTATTTAAATGACCCTTAATTACATGCACATTTAATGTCGCTTATTACTAGGTGAGAAATTATTTAACAATTTTTGATTTACTATTAATAACTTATAATATTTTTTTTTATTTAAGCAACTATAAAAAAGCTAAGATTTAAGCTTAATTTGAAATGATTAAATGCTAAAATCTCTCATATGTATCATTCGTATAAAATAATGTTATGGCGGCAAATTGACAATATGAGCGTTGTAGGTGAATAAAAGATGTTTATTACACATGTCATAATTATAAATAAATTATATATTTCTATAAAATTCATACTGCATATAATTAAACTATATTTCTCAAAGTGACAATATGGACCAAAAATCAATTTATGGAACCGACCAATTATTGTGATTTGCGAGTAATATACAAAGCATTATGTTATAAAAATAATATTATATAAGAATTAGATAAAAAACTTGGGGCCGCAAATTTCTGCGTTAATTATGCACAATTAATGAACATTCATAAATTATGAGTTTTTGTAAAGTTATCATTAGAAATCGAATTGTTCAACCTGAAATTTATGGTACTACACAAAATTTATATTTCACTAAAACCAGATAAATAATTTGTGGTGATATATATTTAAATTTTTAAGCCAATTATGAAGCATAAACGGACACAGTATTATTTATAATTTATTATTTTTCTTGATATAATAGTTAAAAGGTTTTATTTTTCTAATTTCTTTCAGAAAGACGGAAAGGAAGTTAAAGAAGAAAAAAGCAGAAAATAATGTACGATTAGAGACAAATGACCAACGAAATGAAATAATATAAGTAGCCAAATAATAAGTGTCAGATTAATTTTTGACAAAAATAAGAAGTCAGATAGTTAGCGACCCCGATGAAATGACAAGGAAATTGCTCTACTTTGTCAAAAAGTCGTGGGCTGCATGCAAATTACTCGTAATTTAGTGAGTGTTGAAAAACTCAACCATGCCTCCCAAAAAGACTTCGGTGTCATAATAATTTTCAGTTCAGTTCAGTGAGAACATCATTTTGTTCTTTACCCGTGTTGTAAGTTTGATGTGTTTATCTGTCTTGTGTGTGTGTGTCTAAGTAATCATAGTTCTCAAACGGCGTAATAGATTGTGGTGTTTTTTTTTTTAAATAAATATAATCAGGAATTTTCAGCGATTTACAATCTTCTATTTCATTCTTGCGGACTAATTACATATTGGTTGACCTCTTTCAGACTAGATAGTAAATTGCGAAAATTAAAAAAAACTAATGTTTATTATAATTAGAACAATTTATATTGAAGTTGACCGTGTTATAAAACTTCGACATATTTTTCTTCAGATTTCAATTCATAGAATTACAATTATTAATTCTGTCACATATCTATTTTATAAAATATAACAGTAATTCATAGTTTATTTACTACTAAAACACAATTTGAACATTGGCTTGTAAAATTAAGTTTTTGTAAAATACATACAAAAGTATGATCATCAATCGAGATTTGCCGAAGTATTTATTATCAAAACGCGACGTGTATTTCACTCGAAGTTTGTAAACTTATTAAAATAAACACGTTCAAATGGAAATGTCCGCGTAATTGGTCTCATTGAAATAAAATATGATAAGTGAAATTTAAAGCGTTGCAAAATTTATCGACGTTACATGAAACTCGCCGTGGCATTAAATCTGCGGAGTAGAGAATATCAAAGGCCTGTGAAGCAACTGATATTTTCACGATGCTTTTACTTAATTAAACTACGTGACAGTTATGTTTACGCCTTTATATTATTTATTTCGTGTCGAATATATTTATCATAACTCATCGCTGAAATTGTTTAAATTGGATTGTAAAGAACTGACAAAAGTAATATTACATTTGAAATGTATCATGTGTAACAAACTCTGAGTCTGAGTAATAAACTTTGCACATTGTATGTATTGATGAAGGTTTAAATTTTCATGATAATTTTGACTCAGACGTGTTTATACAAATTAATTCGCACATCTCGTTTACAATATGTGTAGATTCAATTAAAATATTTAATTGCAATCGTTCCAATAACAGTTTAAATAATTTTTGCGGCTTTGCTCTTTAAGCAGATTATAGCAGGAATCCTGTTACTGATGTGGGAATTGGCGAGAGCCGTGTCCGATATTATGTTACGTTGATCTCATATTTATGATTGAAATTATTCGAGTAAATTTCGGATGTCGGATAAAGGAAAGACTGCGGAATTATTTACGGCTAGGTAAACGAGTATTTAATAATATACACATAAAATTCAAAATTCTGACTAATTTAATGACTGACTGACCTATATATATTCAACGCACAGCCTAAATCGTTGGTATTAGAGATATGGAATTTGACGGGTGTTGTTTTTATAATATGTAGATATCCAAGAAAAAAGTTTGTTGAAAAACCAACTGAAAAGGCGAAGAGGTTGTGACGTACTTTGACAATGAAACTTTTTATTATCCTAATTGATGAACTCGGAAATTAGCACACAGACTGGGGGGCGGTTATTTTAACATTGAAGCAATATATTACTACACCCAGATAAGCGGGCGGTGAACACGTAGTTCAATACGTAATTCAAAGAGAGCGATATATTCTCTCATCAGACCGTTTTTTGAATCATTATAACGGATTCACTAAGTATAAGAAGCGATCATTCATGAACCCATAACAATGAGGAGCACATTAGGATGTTTGTAGAATACAACTGCTGTATTCCAGCAATCATAACATATGAGAGCCAGAGTATTTATACGACCGCGCTGCAACATATACCTTCTCTTTGTGACTTAACATTACATGATATAGAGGTCAAATGTTATTGACGATAAAAAAAAACATCTGGCGCTTTTCGCTTTGGGACATAACATGTCTTGTTAGCACCAATAATTCCACTGGCTATAAATTAGTGGAGTAACTTCATACCAACTAATTAACTACATATTTAAGCAATATAACATACCTCACAATAAAAAGTAATAACTCTTATCTAATAAATGGGCCCGCATTAAATAAGTTTGTGAAACCTAATTGACTGTAAGGATTCTAGTATTTTCTTTACTTTTCTTTTTCTTATCTCAAACAATAAAACCTATAACGTAAAAAGAATTATGCCAATAAATACGTATATTAATATTTATCTCCTGAGATATTAAGATTCAGTCATTGCAATAGGAATAAAATAAAATTAGAATTTTTATGATCATACATAGATTGTATAATTTGAATATAATTAATTAATTTTAAATTCTGTAAAAATATATTTAAGAGTTTATTTATTCGTACATGAACAAAATACCGGCGTTAACAAAGGTTTGAGATTGAATGGAAATGGTGCGTTTGAATTGTAAATCGATAAATGCTACGTATATATTCGTAATTATGCTAATTGAATTTTCTTTCAAAACATCTTTACATATGTTAATGGGAACAAAGTAATAAAATAAATAAATACACAATAAATAATTCTTCGGTCTAGCGAATGGCTTTAAACACCGAACAATTGTTATGAATTCAAGATTTTTTTTCTCCTAATACCGTCTTAATTAAAAGCTAGTCAAAATCAAAAACAAATTAAGTCAATCAATAGGATGGCTAAATCTTACATGCTGGTAATAGAAGATGGCCAATTTAATTTTTTAATAAAAAACAAAACTGTACAATGTGTGTAATCGTCGGTCTTATAGCTAAAAGCGATCTCTTCCAATCAACCGGGGTCGAAGAAATCCACCTTTACTAATAGCAAAAAAAAATTAACAGCGTATCATATTTATGCAGACAAACTACCTACAACATTCTTATTTCAATACAATACAAATAACAATGGCGTAGAAAGAAGATTTCTAAAGTGTGTGAGGGATTATATAAACATTTGCCTCACGTTTACTTGATCCCAATACATCAGACCAATTAGACAGCATTTAATATCCACCCTGAGAACGTGTCCCGCTAGCAATCGTGAACTATGTAAGTACCCTCGGGAACCTTAGGAAGAGGTGCTTGCGATTAGTGTTGGAGTGTGCTTGTACCTGCCTTCAAACAGTTCGTGATGGCTAAGTCCCTCCTTTGACTCGTGTAGCCTCTTCTTAATCCTTGGAGATGGAAGCTGATTGTTAATTAAAATATTCAATTGTGTGGTCTTTTTTCACACGCAATGATAAATTTACATAAAAATCTCTATGACGTTACATAAATATTTCTTACAAATAGAAAGTAAACATTGTTAAGGATAACTTATCTCCGTAGTCATTAATTAATTTTAACCGTGACGATTGGTACGTACCAACAACTACTTTTCATTTATTTATATAAATTAAATGTAGGCTGATATAAAATCTATGATTTTCTCACAACAAATTGTTACATTATCTAAAACGCAAATCGAAAATCAAAATTTTTGTGACCACTGGATACAGCTCTTAATGAGAAGTTTTTATTCAAATCTCGTAAAGTTATATCAATACTAAATAGTCTCGTGACTACTAGGAACAAATATATTTATCTACAAATATTTGTGTATATGATATATATATATAAAATGAATTTTTTCATAAACTTAATTTATAATCATTTCTCGATACTGCAACATTGTAGTGGATGAAACAGTTTTTTCTACACTAGCTATCATGTGAGATAGTGGTCCAGATTTAGCAATTTTAATAATAAAAATAAATAAAATAATAAAATTATTTATTATTTTTTTAATTTGTACATATATAAAGAAGAAATAACCTTTTGTTACATATAGTGTTATAATTAATTATGAGCCACATTACTAATTTTCCACATGACATGTAGGTATTGTTCATGACTTCGTTGTGTCTAAATCTTGATCTTCGTGAAGACAGTCGGAAAATTAGAAGGTACGAGTAAATGCAAACCATTCCGTGTATTGCTTCCTTTTTATTACATTTAATACTGAGAACCGAAATATATTAAATAACCGAAATAAATTTAATTTAAAGACGTATTCTTAAATTACGTTTAGTTGATGAGTAAAATGTATGTATTTTAAAAACTAGACGAAGTAAATATAACATAGTATAACTGGTAATAGAGAATTGACACAGATTAATAATTAAAAAATGTTTTTTGCGGCACAATGATAAAATATTATATATAAACTTTGGAACTCAGATCTGGCTATACTACTGTACACGTGTCGTAGTGAAATATGAAATAAAAATTGCCATACATTTTGGTACATCTACATAATGTTCTCCTGGCCTATCGAAAATCAATTAGTATGGGGATGCGTTCTGTAGCTAACTGAATTATATTTGCTTTTCCGGCCCGTTCTACATTCCCTAGAAGTTTGGCCACCCCATTTCCACTCTGTTAATATAGATAAATAAACATTATCCACCATCATTGTGCACTTCAACTGAGTAATAAATGTTACAACTGTTACCGGTACACTTTACTTTGTGTATTTGCATAAAGTGTGATAATGAATTATGAGTCGTTTCATTTAACCTATTTGAGACGAGTTGCATAATGTGTGTGCAATGATAAAAATAGAAGAATTATAAATAATTCTGTGTGATTGTCATAGTAAACATTTTTGTGTTATTAAACTTAAACAATAAAAAAATAACATTTTATTACCGTTATCTAATAAGTTCATCATCTAGAATGATATAAAAAACTATGTTGTGTTAAAACTGTTATCAAATTTAAGAAAACTATTTTTAATATTATAATCAATTCAAACATACAGGCTTATTTGTATTTTCTGTTTATTTCTGAAATCTAATAAAAATAAATTGAAAGCAGTTCATTAACATTTTTTAGTTATTTTATTCAAAATTCTAAGCATTTTTATTTATTAAAGAAATATTATAATTTATTTGCCATGCCGTGTAGTTGCTTATTGCCTTAATCAAAATGAAAATGTTCGACATTGTTCCAAGTTTCATAATACTCTAGTAGGAAATCGCATACTTTGTATGCTATGTGGATAATGAATTACTTTCATTAAACACGTAGTGCACACGAAGGACTATAATCAAAGTACAAAATAGCTAGAGTTTGTGTATAAACATATTAATTAAATTTTATCAGAAAATGAAGAACCTACCTAGAAAAATAAAATAAGATTTAATTATTATATATTTTAAAATATTTAAATAGACCGTAAAAGAATGCTAATTAAAAAATCTTGTGGCGACTTGGAATCTTACGTGAGCTTAAAACATCCAAGAAAAATAAACAGTTGGATATCTTAGTCACGTATGGAGATTCGACAGATATAAGCTTTTGCAACTTAAAATAAAGAGAAAAGTGGTTAGGGAAACGCGAATGGGTGGATAGAGAAATTCCAAACTATCAAAATAGGAATGGACTAGAAAAGCGAGTGCAACACAACTATTGTATTTAAATTCACGAGGGAAAAGGCAAAATAATCAATGAAATACAGCTAATATTCTTTAGTTGACCTTTAAAGAAGAATAGAGAAAATAATCATTGGGTTAGAATTTCGGAAATGCAGGCTATGCAGGTATAGCACACCCTCTGCATCGAACTATTTGTTATGAACTATATTTTATTACTAATGTCATATAAATTAAAAAATACTCTAATATCTATACATTATTTAAAAACCACAAAATATATATTGGTTAATATTACGATATTCTATTATCTTGTTTAAAATAGGACTAATTAGTAAAACTGAGAACAAAGGTATTTTAACGAATTATTTCATGCGTGGTATACAAGATCTCTAATACGTGGATTCATTATATTTAATTAATAATTTAATATATTTTGAGTAAAGGGTATCATGCTCTATCTTCGCGAAATGTGTCTTTAGTTATAGGACTTTAACGCAGTTCAGTTGCAATCTCTTCACCATGTCTTTCCATTTAAACATAAATGAAGACAATACATGACATGACAGAATATCAAGCAAAAAGTGAACCTAAATATTTTTCCAATGACAAGAGATACGCTTCATCCATAACGTCCTAATCATCACAGGTGTACGTCTACTGCCGTATTTTGACTTCCTCCAAAGACCTGTACAGCAACCAGCCTTGCTGTCCGTGTCAAACGGTTTGCCCCAAACTATCATCAGTTCCTCGGTCCAACATGAAACGTACTAGTCAATACTACAACTGCGGGTACACGACCACTACTCGGTGACCTTACCCCAATTTTTTCATTTAATTTTTTAGACTATAACGGTGTACTTTTGTTATGAACGAGCGGAAATTGTCCGAATATTTTTTGCGTTTTATTTTTTACAATAATGAACTTTAACATACGTTTGCATAACACTTAAATAGATTATTTGTGAGGATAACGCTCGATATAACAGGATATTAAAATTTTCATTTTAAATATTAAAATACGCTATCACGATGGGATAACAGAGATAGCACTCGACATGCCTGTTCTATCGAATATCTGTCCGTGTTATAAAGTGTAGTATGTAATGCTTTGTATATTTATTATTTCGCAATAAAAATATTCTAAATTAAGAAACATCTAACAATTTCTGCGCAAGTAATCAGCAACTAAACAAGTAAAACAAAAGAATTGTAAAATATAATACATTCATAGAACTTAAATTCTTCTAATTTTACAGCGAGTAGTAGGATCGATGTTATGAAAAATGTTTAATTTGCGTAGCACAAAATAAAACATGACTGGCACTCAAAGAATTTGGCGGCAATTTACAAATTTATATATTTCCATCATGATATTCATATAAAGATATCCAGAAAAAATGTTTCCAAAAGTCTCGTAAATTGCCTAATGGCCATTATAAATTACTTATTATCTGGTTAAGTAGACATTAAGGTAAAATATTGTAGATACTTAAAAAGGTATAGTATACCAGGAATATAATTCGTAAGCTATATATAAGAAGAGGAATCGACAAACGTTACTAAAACTAATTTTTTTAAATTTTCCGAACATTTTAATTATTGAAAGAACAAACTGCACACTTTTAAATCACAATCTTCAAACAGCTACTCGTATGATATAGATCGAAATCATACGAACCTAGTCCCCTACAACATTAGATTTTGGATGGTGAAAGGATTATTTCTTTGCCAGAGCAGCATTGATATTTTCCGGCAATAATACATGTGATGGAGTATTATAGCGTTATTGTCATTTAATATCATGTAAAATTAAGGTAAAATTTTAGCTCATTAACGATGAA
The DNA here is from genome assembly GCA_018245475.1 of Pharmacophagus antenor. Lineage (NCBI taxonomy): Eukaryota > Metazoa > Arthropoda > Insecta > Lepidoptera > Papilionidae > Pharmacophagus > Pharmacophagus antenor. The sequence goes on along the minus strand of DWQX01000205.1, from coordinate 31,205 downwards.
AAAATAACTATAGCCTAGAACAATATCTATTGAGTCGCTATTAAAACTAAATTCCTCTTTCCATTTTTCTCGATAGTAGTTAAATATACGATTCGTTTATTAAATACAAACTGTCTTTAAACAAATCACAAAGCATAAGCAACCCTGACTTTCCCTCAGAAACCAAGGTATCGGAGCTCTTCCTGTCCCCTGTAATAAAAAAAAATTATACCATCATGTATATATAGTTGTATCTATTCCTAAACTATAAAGTGGAAACAAAACTTAATTTTAATTTCAAAAATTATCTGTGGCTAATCGACTTACTAAGTTAAAAAGCTATCATTATTTGGAAGTACTTTGCTAGGCCTGTATGTCAGAGAAATTAACGATAACATTTCAAGAAATTAGAAATATTTATAATAAGCTTACGTTGTCATTTAAGAACATATATATATATAGATATATATAAAAATGTTAACTAGAATTTTCATTACAGGAGTAAATTTCCTTCTTATAAATATATCTATGATACTGATTTCCTGTAGCGGTCGGATATAACGCTACAATATCGTTCCTTTACAGCCAATATTACTTTTATATGAGAAGTTTAGCAAAAATAATGAGCTATTGAAGCAGTTCTGATACCGTTAAAAATACCAATGGAAAGAATTCCTCAAATATTTTTTAAATACAACATTACTAAATTACGTACCAGTCAAAAATTACTTTTTCTTCTTCATTGAAAAGATATCCTGCATTATAAGGGAGAGTCAGGTTATGCGGTGATTTATACCCAGTCAAACACTGTCAGGAGTTGTTGTTAGTGTTTGTATGACTCCTGGGATCTCCACTTGGAGTACAACCGGGGCCCTTTCAATACTATGCTATTATAATCCGCCCAACGGCGTACGTAAAACAGGTATCAAAAACCCCGCGGCTTCTGAAATTACTTAGTGCAACTACCAAAGGAATAATTTGTTTTAGCACCATTCACAGATATGCGATTATACCTTCATAGACGTAGATTTATACAAGAAAAAAGACATTTTCTTTATAATTGTTTGAAAAATTATTCTTCCGCTTTAATTTCTTTCTCTTCAAATAATATTAATCTTTTAGGAAACTGTCAGTACTTATTACACATAAGTTTCATTTTTTGTATTGTGCCTTATTTAAATCTAAATAAATAAATACAAAAAATTATGTACTACACTATGTTTTAATACGAAAATTTTAAGTAAAAAAACATTTTATAAATGTATTTTAGGTACAATGGCAAGTATTTCGTTATCAACCCGTATGTCCCTGGAGACTATTTTCTGTTTAAGTAGAATAAAATGTGATATATTTCACAATGAATACAATACAATAAGAAAACCTACAAAACCAACGATTGTAAATAATCATGTCAAGTAACTTTATTACAGTTATATAACATACATATACGACAAATAAACATATTGTAATTTCTTTTAAACTTCTCCATTAAATTAAAAAAATTAATCATCATCTCAACACATGTTCGTATTTTAACAATTGGTACACGGTTTTCAATAGTCACGCTCGCAAAATATTTTTTTTTCCATATCTGGGTTATTTTTCACATATAGCACTCTGATCCCAAGATAGGTAGCTAAGCTGCACCTGTAGTACCGGCTATCAGAGACCAATATACATACACAGATATTTTTAAATAAATAATAATATATTTATAACCAGAAACGGAACAAACATAAATGTTCATCACATGAATGTTTGTCCTAAACGTGAATCGAACCCGCGACCCCTGGTGTAAGAGGCAGGGCTAGTACTATTACGCCAACGGGCCATTTGCAATTAAATAATTATATAGATTTTACATAAACTATACTTGTTGTAAATACTTACTATACTTATATAGAAAACAATATACAGTTATGGCATATAAATCACGCTAACGTTAAATAAAGAAAGAAAAATTTCAATAATCTTGTCTTATTCAAACACGTCCATGTCGCTAGCAGATAATCCGTCTGCCCTATACATAGACGCGTTTCACCGAGATTGTTTGTGGAGATATAGATAAATCATTTACATTGGATCATAATAAAACCTTTTCAATTTTCCACGTAATTTAACTTTCGTTGTTATATCTCTCACGGTAGTGGCTAATTTTAACTGATAAGGCTAAGTTAAATTTTTGATTACCACTTTACATGTATTTATCATTAATATACTAAGTATATTTGGATTTAAGAAGGAACAACGTTTAAAACTATTTCTATGTTTAGCTTCGTTATAAATTGAATGCATCGTCAATTATGTATTTTCCATACAATATGAATTTAAATTTGTAGATTGTAAAAATGCAGGTGAACAGTTTTTTTTACTTAAATTGTGGCCAACACTAAATCATAAATTTTTTTTTATTTACTTGTAAACTAACATCAAATGTAATATTCTTAGCTAATAAAATAATTTATTATTACTTTTTTTTTTTAAGTTCAATAAACGCTATTGAGATTTATTTCTAAATAAATTAGCTTTTAAAAGGTCTGAAATCTTCAAAAACTCTTTTAACAAGAAGTGATTTAAAGAATTATAATTCTCGTTTCGCCTTAGAGAACTTTTAACAAGAAAACTTTTGGCCGGCAATAATGTTCATGAAAGATATTGTAGACACTTCCTATTTTATAGTTTGAGTTAATCATTGGAAAAATAATGTTGTTGTGTGTGATGGTTTGACATTACTAAGTATTTAAAAACGCCTATAGTCTTATAAATTAGGGTATAGTCAGCTAAACAAAAGATCCCGCATTTGTATCGTACTAAAATTGTTATTACAACTTATGTACTTTCTATCAATAAAAGAGAAACGATTTTTAAGAACGATAAATTATTGTATTCACTTTATTTGTTATATTAAAAATGCGGATTAAGTGGAAAACACTCGATTAAATTAGCTGATAAATTAAGTTTATTACTCCCAGCAGCGAGGAGCGTAGGAAAGAAAACACGATACCACCCCCTAGAGTGATGGACAAATTTCCTGGTAAATGGCTTTACCGCTTGGGGACTATTTGTCTGAATTTGAATCGCATTTGTTTCCAGGGCAATTTGCTTCATAAGCCCCTAGAATATGTCCTGGATTGTCTGCGAGCTTAGCCCGCTCTAATTTTTATTCCTTTCTAATTTTTGTTTAGGGATATAATTTAAAAAAAATCGACTAGTGTAGTGTATAAATAATTTATGAATAACATTTAAAATAAATGATAATTTTTAAATATTTTTATTTATATGCAGAGCCACTTAGGTAATTTTGTAGGTGTGCGTGTAGTATAGTATATGATCGTCAATATCTCTGCATTAAAACAAACTTGAGTTATAAATACATATGATGATAATGTACGAACCTAAATTGTGAATCAATGTATGCATTATACAATTTGTAGAAATTGCTCTTTTATCCGTAGCGGAGGAGGCACCTACACATAAATTTGACTTCGCTTTCCTGCAACTTAAGGAAGATTAAGTGACTATTAATATCAAACTTAACCTGGCACTAAAAATTTATCATAAAATTAAAGTTAGAGGTTTAATTTTCAATCCAAATAGTCATCGCTTACAGGGTAAGTTAAGTGTACGAGATAATGATAAACTTTGATAGAAAACTATTAACGCCTGTTTGTTTTTTATACATTTAGATCTACAATAATCACTGGATATATTATAAGACTAATGAATAATTTTGAAAATGCATGTATTTTATACTGAAAATATACAATCTAAACTTACAACTCAAAATTACTAGTCGTGTTTTAAAGACATTTTACGGTGACATGACTGTCACTCGTTTGCTCGGATGCTGTGGACTAACAGCGGTTTGCTTACGTGCATTACGTCAAAACCATTTTCAATTCTACAGTTGACAGATTTCACAAATGTGTCTTACTCTTGGGAGGAATTGTTTTTATAAAGTAATTCAAATACAATCCATTATGTTGTTAAAATAACATTAGCCGAAAGATTCAAAAGATAATAAATATAACACATTAAAATAATTTACTTAAACAATTGTGAACACTGGTAAACTAAAATTACAAACAAAACATTCATTTATTATGGTGTTAATATACATTAATAGACACACTTCTAAAATTAATTTGATTGTGATATTTAAAAACCTCGGAAACATGAAATACCGCATCTTTATGAACAAGAAGAAACACCTACCGTCACCCAAAAAATTTGATATACTAGTCTATAAACGTTATAAAAAATGTAAGTTGAATTTTAGCTGCGTTATAAAAAGCGCAATGTACAAAAAAAATTGTATAGTGTAACAAAAAAAACTGTATCGGAAAATATGATCCCGAAATTTTACACTAAAACATTTAACGAAGCTTTAAACTTTGAAGCAATTTTAACTAAAAATACTATTGGAAACCAATTAATTTGGGAATTGGCCGGCTCCAGCGACGGCGTGGTAGCGCGCGCGAAACCCCGACAAATAGCGTGCGTCATTTAATTCTGTTGATCTCATGTTTGTGCTCGGCGCCATCATATTTAAATTGAATTTCTGAATATCCACGTACTGATGTAAACAAAGGCTGGATTATTACGCCGCTCTTAGAACGGCAGAATGAAATTGAACGTCATTCTTAATTAAATAAAATTTCGTTAGCAATTTTATGTACGTACAATTGGAAAAACGGCTTATCGTGTTGGTTGAATTCATTTGCTCTTAAAAACAAAAACAACGTAATTGGAATAAATATTTTTACAAAATCTGCACTAATTTATTATTTAAATAATTATTGTTAGTTGAAAGATTTAGTGGTTGTAAAAGTAATAAAGGAGATCATCAAATTGAAATATCTTTTTGAAGTAATCAATGCGCTTGTTAAAATTAATATTAAAAGTAATAAAAAGTAGGAAATTGATAAAATAGTTTTAGTGTTCAAATGTAAAGTGACACAACATTACACACAGAATGTTGCCACCCTAACAAGTTGCGAGCAAATAACTCATAATGCCAGACACAAGTTCTTATTTCAAAAGGTCTCTTTACTTATACATGGTACTCGCTAATACGTTTTCATGTCACAGATTTTAAAATTAATACATATAGAGTATTTTTAATATTTTTAAAATAAATATTAAATGTAAAATCTAAATGTTGAAAACCATTGATTGGAAAAAGGAATGATACTTTATCGATGCAGCAAAATTTGATGTCACGATTAATATCTGAAATATTATTATTAGTATGGTATGTGGAATCTCATAACAAAGTTTGATAAACAAGATATTACACTATTAATACTGTTGTCTAGTACGAAGTGCTCGTCAACAAGTATAAAGTTTAACTGTAGTTTCCACTCGTATCGTCTAAACGCGCACGGTGATATAGAGTGTGGTTTGCGCTCACATCCACCGCAAACTCAGTCGCCGCGCTGCGAATAAAGCTTCCCGCATTAAAAATATTAATAATAAATAACGTGTATAAAATTTTATTTATTATTCTAGAGTTAGTAGAGTTCTAGAGTTTTTTATTAACTTCTTTACTTTTTTACTTCAGGTGCCTGAAACAAACAAAATATTACACACTAATTCAAACTCGCCAGTAGAAATGCACATTGAATCAGATTTTATTCACCGTTAATAAGTTTTTAATTATTTTTCAAAACAAATTTTATCTTATAGCAACAGTTATTTTTTAAATCAATATAACTCGATCTAGCCGCTTCAAACCTTAACCGGAAGATATAGACATAAAAGTATTATAAATGTTCCAAAACAAAATATGCGTATACAGCGCAAGGGTTTAAGTATTGTATGACTACTGTTGGACGTTTACTTCATGCATCTCCATCTATATTAAAAATTAAGGCAATATTAAATTTTCATTTAGTCGCGAACTAATTTCAGTTGTATTAGCATACCCGTGTTTTGTAATCTTCGTGTCTAACCGGCATACTGTAATATCATCTCCATATTAAAACGACTAGCAAAACAACTGCAAAACTATTGGATTACAATGTTATCACACAATTAGGCACAAAATAAATAATTTCCCTTTAATGAACTTTGCACAAAAAAAAATTGAAATGAAATAAAATAAAATTAAAAAAAAACCACAACCTCAACTGGAATTATTACCTAGTGAACTACCTACTAAATTTTTCAGTATCAGTGTTTTTTTTATTTTTTTTATACTAATATTTCAATTTCTGAAAAAATGCATCGATTTAAGGATTTCCTCCATGTTGTGGTTTAAACGTACTGCTGAATGTAATTTATCTACCTATTACCTGCAAACATTTTTAGACTATATAAAAAATCAAATTTTAAATCCACTGAGGATATACAATATGTATTTCTGAGTCTTTGTTTTAAAATTTGTACCAAAATGTATTTGTTATTTTTACACTTTAAGATTACCTTAAATGCGAACCTATTACATAGATACCCCGCACACTCTATTGATAGACCTAACTCGTCTCAGTAACCCCTCAATTTAAAGAACTCAGTAATTTACTTTGCTAAGCGGCAAAAAGAATCATTACGATAATAAACATCATTAAAGACCATCCTTACATTAAAATGTTGAGGAAAGTCGTGTGAGAAAAAATGTAGTAGTTTAATTAAGTTTTATGAAATCAAACGCTTATTTTTTGAAAATTGGAAAAGTTTACTCCGAAACACATTAGTTTTGTCTACATTATACAATTCAAAAGCTTGTATATTAATTAAATCATAGTCAGGTGGTATTCAGTGTGAAGTTCATCGCTATTCAATTGTCTTTAATTGGGACCAAAGAGCAAGTAATTATTATGCATAACTTCACGAGTGCTATTATAGTCCGCTGAGTTAATGGCCCTTTCAAATATCTTGAATTAACAGTCACGGTAGTTTTAGAACTTATAATTTATTTTGCTCTTAGTTTAATGCCCTCAGATGTGTGTCGACTGAACCACATGTTCTGTATATTAAACCGCACTGTATTTAGTTTTCTCTGTGAAAGTGTTAATAACGATTTCTGTATTACTAAAATTCTTGTAAGCACACAATCTTACCTTTTTACTTTTGTATAGAGAAGATTTATCAAAATAAAAAATCGAGATAAAAGCAGACATTGGTTTGAAAATATGCGCCATTGGTAATTGGCACATATTATCGAAACAATACATTTACCATTTAGAGCCGCTGTATCGACTCTTCAATTGCTATAAGGATATTTGCTTGCGTTAGAAGAGAGATGTTAAAGAATAAAAAGATGTATGACAATATCAAAATTGCAAATTCCACCCGGTGCCCTCCAGAAATAATTTTTTCAAAATTTTTATATAAAATTTCACCAATCTTTTGGTTTCAAAAATAAAACGATAAGCGGTGGTCTCAAAATTTTCGTAGTAAAGTTTAACATTTATGAAATCGTGTTGAAGACCAAACTTGTGCAAACTGTGTACACTTTTTTGTGAGAACCCTAAAGTTGGCGTTTTCATAACTCTTTCTTTGCTGAAAAGACTTTAACAAGAATTTCCATGACGCAACAATCCCAGCAGCCGGCTCTAGATGGGAGTAAACGGATCATGAACAATACGAACGACTTCGGACTTTGCAAAAAGTGGAAAATGTTCAATTATTGCTATATTACACGTAAAATAATGCAATGTCATAATTGTAAATACAAAATTTGGATGTCAGTTTAAATATTACAACTAATGTCATCAAAATTAATAGAAATACTTGAACATCAGCTGAAAATTCTTAACAATTTAAATACATTCAGAGGTCTTGATCCTACGTATATGCTATTACTTGATTTCGTAAGCTTTCAGTGATAACTGAAATTAAATACAATATTTTTATTGACTTTTTAAGATTACAAAATATTTTTATGAATAAAAGTTTACTATAAAGGAATCAAAATTGTGTTTTATTAGTAAATATCATATATCGTATGTATAAAATTCTAGAAAAACAAAATTATTATTGTCTAGTATTGCAAGAATTAAAAAGGATATCAGTATTACAGGATAAATACAACTATATAATTGACATTGCCTTCTACAATAATATTTTTTTCTAAACGTTCCTAACATGATCTTTTACATCCAAGTCAAGTTACATACATTCAAGTATTTTTTTCTTAATAAGAAGGTATTATTAATTTAGTAAATAAATGACGGGTCCTCTATTATCCCTTGCCTTCGTAACTCGGTGTTGGGCTATTGTTCGTGAGTTTGGGCACTTGGAAACAAACTTCCACGCTCAAGTGTTTGCGCTGCCGGCTCTTGGTAAATTGTTATTCATAGCTTTGTATAAACGCTGTTCGTTGAGAAAGAGTGCTTCACTTACACTCTTATCTCCCGCTAAATATCAACTCCACTTGTAAGCCGATAATTCTTCTATATCTGTTCTTACTACGCCCTTCCATTCAAATATTATGTGACACAGTTCACCTGTGTCACATAATGTTTTTGATGAATATTCGGAAATTCTTTACTAAGAAAGATTTTTTTCTCGAACGTCTTTCAAGTTAATTCTAATCTAATATTATAAGCGCCAATATTCTAATGGATTTTTGTTGGGAAATGCGGATTTAAAATCGCTTGTAATTCGACATTCCATTAACTCAATTCAATTCGTCTCTAACACAATTTCATCAAATTAATCTTTATTTATATATTATCTTTTCATATAAACTCAATGTCAATAATCGTATTGAAAAGTTTTGATCAAGTGAACACTACTAATGTATAATCTAAACCATTAACATAAATAAAATCTTATTCTTAGTCTCTTTACTCTTAACTTCACCTCGATAAGGTAACGACTAATGCATTATGTTATATTATAGATTTTTAATGAAACAATTTTAACAGTTTTAAATGAATTAAAGATGAAATATTAAATTTTGAATATGGAGACGAGAACTTTACGTATAATAAGGACGACAATAGTTTACATAGTTCCTTACGGAGTATTGATAACGGACATGCGCAATTGGAGCATTGCGCGGTCTTGTATAAACTTAAGTGTGTATCACTTCAATCGAAACCCAACCTTATGGCATTTTATTAAACTATTTTCTCATCGAGTCATAAGCGTAACTGTGTGCAATAACGCGACTATAAGTTATCGTGAAGATGCGACCCGTACAACGCACGCACTTATGAGCAATCGTTGCACACATTAACGGACCGTTCATACGGAATCGCTACGAATCTGCCGAGTTGTTTTCCGTGTGTGTATATACAGCTCCCCGTGTATACGAATTTTCGTTAAAGTAAGATAGGGAAAAGAGGAAAAGCGTTGGTAGTGAAGGCGAGCAAAACGCCGATCGGGCCCACAGTGACAGTTGTCAGTACATCGTGGAACACAGGGAGGGATGGTGGTCTCAGGGGAGGCTGATTTTAGCTCTCGAGTTTCCGATTTCCCGCGCTAATATCGCTACGTAAACTCTCACAGTTTTCGGACAACAGTTACAGTTAAAATGTGGTAAAATTTAAATAGTTGTTATGTTTAATCAATGAATTCGTGTTTAAATGATGAAACTGTGCGATGCGTATTTTATAAACTTTAATGACTTGACGGCTGTGTTTTGTTTCTTGATCATTGTCTTCGCTTGATAAAAACGTAAGTAATAGATTTAAGAAATGATTGTGATTTAATATTCTTTTTTTAACGTTTTCTTAAGCATCCGTTTATCCTTTAAGTTATAATTTCTAAGGTATAACCTTAGTAAATAATGTAATAAAATAAGTATTTAATGTATAATGGCAAGTTGAAGTATAAAAAAATAATATTTTTACTTCGTAACTTTATAACTGATTATGAAATAATATTTTTTTTATTCTAATTTAAATATTAATAAATATATTAGCGCCGATATATAGTTTTCGTATAACGGATAAATTTATTTGTGTTTATGTAGATTTCGATCTTTGGTTTCATTATTTATTATTTAAGTTCATATTTTAATATAGTTAGGTTATTTAGATTTTAATTTAATTTAGACATCTCGAAGAATAATGTTTGTGAATTACAAAAAGCTGGTAGTAGCACAGAAACACTGGATATATGTATAGTTTTAAATCTATCTACCAAAAATTTCAAACATTTTACAAAAGAATCGACAGTTGCAAAATGCAAAATAAAAGCTAAATAAAACTGAACACAACGTCTACTACAGGGTACCAATTGATTAAAACTGAGCTTGTTTTTGCTTAATCTGTTGTATATAACTTTGTAAGCTCAACCAGGACTTCGTGGAACGTTTTCGACAATAGAAAGCAACTTTGTTTTGTAACGGTACTATTTTCTCATTAGTATTTTACTATTAGTTTTTGTGATTTGCAATTTCTTCGTAACGTTTTACTGCTTTTTTATTACATAAAATTATAGAGACGCGTTCGTTATTACACTATTTAATAATAACATTTTTTTTTGTCCTTTAACCTTTTCTTTTTACGTTTTATTAAATATTTGTAACCTTATTTATAAAACAAATTTTAAGGAAAATATTTCCTCTTTATTGCTGATTAATAAACTCTTTAAATGTTTTGATAACTTATTTATTAACCATGTTTCTTCCCAAATTATATGTAGTTATAATGCTTCGGTAATACATACCATAAAAATATTCCGTTAGTCACAAATTAAAAAAATATCAATGGTTACGATATTACTTTCACCAAAAGGAGTTTTACGTTTAACACATGTCTTAACCTTGTCTCTAATAATATCCTTGTATAATTAATCACTAAACATTATAATCTAATGTAAAATTTATTTTCTGTCTTCATCATTCCTGCTGTTATTTAAAAAAAACTGTAAATTTTAAAAAAATATATAAAAATTATACTTTATTTTCAATCAAAATTTTAAAAAATAATAAGGAAACAAATTTGTGTATTGATGAATAATGTCATAAAGTTCAAAACTGACTGTCAATGCTAGAGTCACTTTATTTAGGATGGCCACACTGTAAAATTAGGCATCATCCCAATTCATTCACCGTGGTCATCAATATCTAATCAATATTCCACACAAAACAAAACGTTGTCAATGCAATGAGCCCTTAACAAAATAAAAATATTATTTTAAACTTTTAATTGTCGAATAGAACAGAATAAAATAGAATAAACTTTATTGTACACCAAATAATAAAAATATAAAAATATATATATTTAAATTTACATTAACAGTACAATGGGAGTTCATAATGCTAACACGAGTTTCTTCCAGACAACAATAGGATGAGCATATGAATATAGGGAATACAGTGTAGTTGGGTTTTAAAAAGAAAATATATCCATACATGTAAAATTCCTGACCGATTCGCTGACTGACCTATATGTCAAAACACAGCCTAAATCGCTTGTCCTAGAGATAGAAAATATCCTCTAAGAAGGGTTTTTCGAAATGCCCCTACAAAAGAGGGGAAAAGACATTAAAATTTCAATATAACTTTTGTACGAAAAAATCTGTCTTTGGTGAGGAAATACACATACTGGAGGCAATAATTCTAATATTAAATAGATAAATTATTACGGTTAGAAAAATGGTCGAATAACGGTAAATTTTATGTAAAAATAAATACTAACACTTAAATAAATTTAAATGTCATAATACTTAATAAATCATACATAATATGTTACAAATATAATGCAACTGCAACAATCTTTCCAATGTCTAGCTTCATGGGTTTAATTATAATTGTTAATTTGGTTAAACTATTTAACTAAGAAGCATCTACCAATGAATGCTCACAAATCGAATATTTCCGACCAAGCTTCTTGATTGATCCTATCTTATTTTCTCAACGACTGGGAAAATTCTTATACGAATATATTGACGTCGATATTTTTTTATTATCATGTAAGATCTTTGAAGTGAATACAAGATATTACACCTCTAAAGGGATTTGACAGATATCCAAATTTCTCTTAGCTTTTATTTTTTCATATGTAGAGAATTGGTGTTCCGGGAAATGTGTAATATATTAAAAGGGTAAGGTAATTTTTTTTGGTACAGCAATAACGAATGAGACCGCTAGATCTTTTCAGAGAAATAGTTTCAATCAACTGTTAGATAAGGTTCGACTTGACGAAGCGTGCAATTTAAAATTGAAGAAGAATAGTTTAAAATTGCGTTCCTAGCTCTAATGTAAAGGAACGATTCTTCAATAGCCGTATTACATTTTGTTGTTACTTTAATCATTGCGATTAAAAAGTCATTTATATGAAATGATGTAAAAATGTATCATAACGTTTATTTTATGGCGGACTTTAATAGTTCTTGTAAAATAACTACACAATTAAGGCAATTAATGTACCATTCATGTCCACTGCCTGAATCCATCACTACTTTATAATTTTAATTTTATGTTCAGTGAAGATAATCTTAATCGATATCTGTTAATGATGTTTTTATTTTTTCGAAGTGTTTTACTTATAATTTTCGTCTTAAAATAATAAATCGCTATGACTCCTTTCATAACAATTATTAACTATTTTATGCTTGCAATCGTAACTTTTCTTTCTTAATTTTAATTTGAGTTTTCATTGCTGCTCTGAAGGGTGAAATATAAAGTCAACAATACATTGTTTTATCACTGAACAACTTTGTATTGTTATAGAAAGAAAGCATTATTTGTCATTAATGTTTTCTGTAAAATATATACTTACCGTGACTTATTTCCATTTTCAATTATCATATACCATAATGAACTAAATAACAATTACATTACCCTGAATGTCATCGTGAAACATTAGTTTGGAAATAGCCTAGTACTAATCGGTTGATGTCTGCAATTTAATCAGCAGATTCTGTAAACTTTAGGTTGGATTTAATCCCTGTACGAATCAGGATCCAGCCATAGTAGTCTGGACCAACAGTGCCAACGTTGAAGTTTGTAACTTTATCCCGGTCGCAACCATACCCGTTTCATTTATACCCAAGGAAGATTTCCGTCCAACGTCAGTTTGCGGTAAAATTTTGTAGTTTAATTTAGGTGCGTATATGCAACATTCTATTAGGACCTAGTGCCTAACACACATTGTAAATTGTAAAGATACATATTTAATAATTTTGAAATTGCAAAAAAAAAATTCATAAATAATTCTCAAAATATCGCCTAATTATCATTTATTTACGCGAGCGTGTATTTGTTTGTACAAAGACTTATTAAAAACATGCAATTTAATATGACATTATTTTTCATTTAAATCCTTAATTAACACTCCATAGCATTTCCTTTATAGTAACATCGACTATTTATATTTCGTCTTGATGCAAGTTTATGTAGATTATACATCTACATTTTTTTGTACTTCTCATACGAAATAATACATAAGAAAATCATGTTCATAAGTTATAAAATTTTTACAAAAAAATAAGTTAGCAGTAAGCGACAATATTCGTTAGAGAAAACATGGTTCCTGCAACAATACGTCCATAATTGACGCATTTTTAACAAATTTAATAAGCGCTTGAAAAATTAAGGGTAAGTAGTACCATATCAAGAGTATATATTAGTATAACATTGCAAGAGTATTATATGACCCTTTTAATTAATAAATAGTCATAGTATTCGTTATGATTAAATCCTCATAAAATAAAAAAAAACTATTAAATTTCTCACTACACTATAAAAAAAACAAAAATGGAGCAATGAAAACAGTAAGACGGCTGTCTTGTTATTGTCCAAGAACAGTAACAATAGGAGACAATGAATGAAGACCAACTACGTAAGGTAAGAGCAAAAACAATTCAATAAAAGTTGCGCGACAAACCGAGAGTGTGCAGTCAAATTTGAAAACATACCTGTCAGCCGTTGAGCGCAATCGAGTGCAACGCTGGCAGCAGGCGCTAGTGTATTGTTGCAGGCCCGTGCAACGCGCATTGTTCCACTATGCACCTGCGATGCGCTTCCATTTTCCCTTGTTTGCAACTGGAACACACGGACCGCGCGTCTTTTCTGTGCAATTGTATTGCTCTGTATTGTCTCGTTTCATTTATTCTACGCTACGTAGCATACCGCGACGTTTTCCCTTTTCTTTGCCAAATATCACACAACTGGATTCCGCTAATTCAAGCGGAGATTTTAGATTGAGCTATAAGGAACTTAAGAATTGTTTTGACATTGTAGTGTATGTTTATGCATTATTAGTAGTTACACAGTTATTGAGATGTTATAACCTTTTTGTTTTTATCGGGAAGAAGCTAACATTTGATACATTATGTTAATGAATAGTCATTCAACCATAGGGTCATGGATAGTAAAGCATTCTCACACATGACTGCTGGAATATAGTAGCGTCATTATGGCGGCAGGTCGATATTGAGTGTGGTAGCTAGCCAGGCGGGTTCGAAAAACGTAACACTAATATTATTAATTCACAACTACTTCAACTCTTTAATTTTGCTATTAAACCTGAGCGAAAACTAGAATACAATAAAGTTATATAATAGACACATAATGAAAAAAAGGATATTATTACATACTTTTGTAACACATTATTTCATATAATTACGCTTATAACTTTAATGTCATAAATCTTTGACGTTAACGGAACACTAACTAAAGTTTCATGAACTCATGCAACCATGTTATCCCGAAAATCGAAGAGATAGTATTAATAATTTGAAACGCAATTGTTCTGTAGGCTGCAAGTGACAATACTATTCATCTATCATTCCGATATTGCCTGTCACGTTGTACCATACCGTCAGTGTTTACAAACTCCACTGTTTTATTTATTATTTCAATATTTTTTCAACATACGGGTATATATATGATGAGTTGCGATAAAGAGTTCTGTTATATAACGTGATAAAGTAATTTTCATCATTATTTACCTTGTCACATCTTAATGCCAATGTGATAGCAGTTGGTCTATAATATTCGAATGAACTAGACGTTTTCCGGTAAATATATTTAAAGAGTATTTAATTAGATTTTGATGTTTGAACAAAGTTCGCCGAGCCTGCTACTACCCTCAATGTCAATCTGTCGCCATAACAGCATTCCGGCAGATATACGTGTTACAACAAGTGTATTATAGGGCCTTATTATTAGTTAACATCATGTATCAATTGAGTTTAAGTATTAGCCTATTACCCATAGAGAAATATGACCAACAATCAAATGTCAGTGACCAGTGTTTTCTATGCTTGTGGACTGGTTTTGAACACAAAGCTGTGGGCATCCGGAATTCACTGGCACGGTCCACTGCCCTCTCATCAATCATTCCGATATTGCGTGACACATCAACTTGCTATCCACACACACACACACACACATACATTCACTAACAAACGTTCTGTTTACTTGACTGTAGATGGTTGTACATGTACACATACAAAGCAAAGCTCTGTTCGAATATAGTAGTTTATTAATACTTCTAGTTACTAAAAAAACTCTTCTATAAATTGATGATTAAAATAATATTTTTATTAAGTATTATTATTTATTATTTAAGCTTCTCTCTGAATTTTGTTTTGTCTGTATAATACTTATCTTTTTCAAACAAATCACTTCCGAAGTCCATACAGGGACTAAATTTCATCAAATTAAAATTATGTATTGTTTGATAATTTCTATAATCTATCAATATAATAGGTTATTAATAAATTGTAAAAGCTTTTAACATAAAACCACTCTCACCATAAATACTTTGGGAATCAATAAATCCACGTTTAAAAAGGTACTTTAAAGGTTAGTTTAGGCTTTGGGCTAAGTTGAAGTAAAAAGTTAAACAATAATTTTATCGAAACTACAGAAAATGCTATTATATTTTTTCCGAGGTGACATAAGCGTCGAAGTCTGGATGTTGGAACAGTATCTTCGAACCGGCTTGACTAGCTACCATCCACGTTGTTAATCTATCATCATCCAGACAGCATTGTTGTATTCCGGTAGTTATACAAGTGAGAGCCAGCAAATTCTAAGCTAGTACCTTTAACCATATACTGTTTCATTGTCACTTAGCAACTGAAACTGAAGTCAAGTTTTAAGCCACTTTTAAAAAAAATACATTTTATTACATTAGTTACATATAATGTAAAAAAATGTAGTGAATAAGAAATTGCATTTCTCAAATATCCACTTAATATTACGAATCAAACTACGTAAAAGTTGTTACACTCAAATCATACAACCAAAAGGATTTGGTGGTGTGCAAATACAAAACCAAAAATCCAATAACGTCAGAAGTGAGCAGTCGGCGTTGTATTTGCTTCTCGTCAGTAGAATTTGCGGGCGAGCACTCGACACCGGAATAGAATGAAATTCAAATACATCATAACAACGAAGCTAACGTACTAACGTACTATTTAAGGTATGCAATGTACTCGTATATCATTGTAGTTTCAACTTCTTGTGAATTTAAAATTATAAATACAGTTTATATAAAATGTATGCCGGTTAGTACGTGTCTATTCAAAATGTTTAAATGAGTATATCTTCTACGATTAATGCACATGAATCATTGCTTTAATGTGACGGTAACTTGGAACTTATACATGCTGAATTATAAAATGAAACGGAAAATTTAAATAACACCAACCAAATACAATTCCTTGGTAGGAAAGGATTTAAACTCGTTTCCAAAGAATATAGACAAAAATGTTTAATATTCCACTCTCGCAGTAGAACAGAATGAGATATGCTAATGTATTTCATTTATTTGCTAAGCTTATAATTAATTAATTTTCAAGAGGAACAAACATTTCCATTTCAATGAAATTTTGGATTATTGAATACGTTTTGCTAACTGTTTTATGTAATAAAATAAAAAATACTGATTAATAATTTGTTTGATGTAAAAGAAGACATTTACATCTTTCTCTCTATACATGCCAGTTTTAGGTAGTTATGCGCTAAAAATCATATTAATTTGGATATTGTTAGTAGTAGTCTTCAATAGCGGATGTAACCACACGAAAAACTTACTCATTGATATAAAATATGTTATCATTTTTTTACTTTTCTAAGAGCTAAATTAATGTTTGCCTTTTCCAGTGCAAAAGAATAGCAATGTAAATTGACTGGAGAAGTGACATTTCGAACGTGAAAAGTTATGGGTGGCTTAAGTCACATAAACGTTAGTCGAGCATTGAAGCGATTGCGGGTGAAATCGAACAAAAAGGATGTGCGATTGTGACAGAAGTGACGCGACGTGCAAACAAGAAAAGCGGGATTCTACTTACCTTCCATTCTCGTCACATGTCATGCCGAGTGTTGTTTGAAAATATAGTTTCACATGAGCACTTCTCTGTTATGTGTCAGATTTAGCTCGCTCACTGTTTATCTAAAAAAAGGTTTTATAACTAGATCTTTTTAATTGGTGACCAGTTATATCCTGCGTAATTTGTTTAATTTAACTACTTAAAGTATACTATTAACGTAATCGTATTCAACAGATTAAGTAGATGATTATTATAGAAGCCAGTAAGTGGTTTGTGTATATGCAATATGTTCAATGTATGACCTCTTACGTAATTGTGCGACAAAACTAAAAAGAGATTAGGATATTAGATAATCAAAAAATATTTTCAATATAGAGATTGCAATTAAAATTAGTATGTCTGAAAGAGAATTTCGTTGAAATTATTAATGTCTATGCTTTTGTTAATATAAAAGTATTAAACCATCTATATTTTTATTACAAATAATTCAATTCTTTCAGAATCAACCATTTATGAATACGTTGAGGAGTAAATGACTCAAATAAGAAGCAACATTTTTATAAAGTACAGTCGTATATTTTTCTTTTTAGAATAATATAACATTAATTTAAACGTTTTCTTTAGACAACAAACTTGATTCTTTGCTAAAGTTTTCTTTCGTATTTCGTATTAATTTTGGAGGAGCGTAATTTATCATAAACTGAAAACGAATATTCATTTTCTTGTCAACGGTATCTGTAAATATATTACTGCGCTAGCTTTTTTTTTTGCTCAAATGAGCACATATTTCGCTTTGTTCCAAGAGAGATAAATAATGAACCAAAGTTACTAAAATGAGGGTGACATATTATCCGTGCGTGAGGGGTATAATAAAATTACAGTTTTGATTTCGTTTTGATAAATATGCGTTAGATTTTTATAAATACCTTATCATTATTTATCAAAATCAAAGAGACTCGGTATGATTTTTAAACCACGATTATAATGCATGTACATGAAGGAAAAACAAATGTGAATCGCTGTGTTTGATTATACACCTGTGTGTCCGTCTATGCCATTTTAGCTAAGCAATTTTTAAATTAGTTGAATTGGTTAGCTTACTATTATTAAAAAATATCAATTGAGCCGATAATCTCGAGAAATTTTTTTCTGGCGAAGGTATTTCACCAGTTTGATATAATACTTTGAGATTTTATTGTCTAAAATATTTAGAATGAGAGGTTAAAGATTTTTTATCCCTATCTGATTTGTCTGTCGTGTCATACATGCAAGTACACGTTTCTATTGCTTTCCGACCAATAAATACACTTACATTCATGTTAATTCATATCCATAAATTGCCCTTACAATAACGTCAGCTATTAATCGATAATAAACCGATTGACCAAACCGATTTCTAAACATTCATCATGTTGGGTATATTATTTGACACAGTATAAGCATTTATGATACACCGCTTATACGATTTTATATCAGAATCGATACATTGTATTTTACGAGAGCAACATTTTATGTGTATAATGCTTCGATTTAATTTTGTTTACTTTAACAATTCACAAATTTTTCGAAAACTTTTCACAAAAGTTTAAAATATTTTCTAGAATTGGTGAAAGCACAACATGTAGAAATTATGAGAATTAGCATGTCGTATCACAAACTCACCGACTAGACAATTGACATGATTGAAAAAAAGCAAAATATTATTTTGCCAATTTCCGCTTCTTTTAATCACAAATACTACGACTGAATTATTTCCTCTATGCGTTTCGCCACTACATGCTACATCTTGAAGAAATTTGTGCGTTCAACAGCATGAGAGAAGCGGAAATTACCAATTTTTTTTTATTCAATTACATCATAGAATTCTCGAAAATTACGCTTGGATCAATCATATATTATTTTCAAAATAACGTTATTGCAGACGGTACTTTGTTTTTACTTAAAGTAATTTATTACTGTGTATTAGTATCAATTATTTATTAATATTATTTATACCAATATATGTATATACAGGTAGAAGGTTATATCTATATGTGTAGCGAACTGCTAAATTTTTTAATCTTTATGCTACTACACTCATACTAGTGTCCATTTCTTGCGCCTGTGTGTGTGTTCTTATCCTCGGAGCGCATTAGCGATGGTGACAGTTCATCCATCTTGTTTGTTACTCGGTTAATTAAGTCTTCTACTATAGCTCCGTAGTAGGGCTGGAAAATTATATTTCAATTATACTTTTAACACTTGTATGAGTTAATCACGATGTCAACGGATGCGTAAAATTTGTATTTTATAATATAAAACTATAATGTGACATATATATAACCAATTTGATATTTAGACACCTTTTAAATATGAAAACATGTTTTTAATAAATATTAGAATTGACTAAATTATTTAATTATTTTTATTTAATTTTACTAGTATTCTAGCTACTTTATATACTTGAGAATATTGTATTGGTGGAATTCAGAAAGGGGACTGTCAAGGAAAAACAAATTGAAATATGTGGTAACTAAAAATAAATATGTGTCCCACAATTTGGAGTTACGAAATTTGTAACAAATTATGTTAAAAACAGTATCACAATTTAAAAATGAAACTATCCTTTGAAGCTTATTTATCATTCTTGGTAGGCTGTTGGTGACACGGAGAAAATTGTGGTCATGAATAATGGTGGTTGATGACAACTTGTCACTGGACGAACACCGCATGGTGCACCGTGTAGGATGACACAAGACCCCGGGACCTTTGTATTTATCTTATAAATAAAATTTCCATTATATCAGGTCATGTTAGTAAGAAATATACTTCGAATGCTTTAATTGCTAACGGTGAACTATATTAATAAAAAATAAAAAAAATATATTTGATAATGCAGAAGATAAGTTGGTTAATCTATGGTCAAAGCTTAGATCACATAAATCAGAGGTCACAAATTGTACACTTAATTTATTTCAACTTATTATTAATTTCGACTTAATTATAATAATTACGTCATCCGTTTTTGAAAGTTCCATGTTGAAAGTTTTTTACGTGAACGTACCTATATATATATAAAACGTGCATGATAGTATTGGTTCTTACCACGTTGATAGGTAGTCAGTGATACACCAGTAAATAAAGATAGGGTTCTAGTAAGTTCACATAGGATCTCACTGCGCTTAACACTTTGAGGTAGAATGATATTTCTCGTGATAAAGTAATAAAACGAGCAATCTTATATCTTAAAGCGGCAAACGCGTTGTGACGCCGCTCGCATTACAGCATTGCAATATCTTTTTTTAGGCAAGCGGATAAGACTTGATTTCGATTATACTAAATGAACACAAAAAAAAGTGCTAATTTTCGCTTCTTTTAATCGCAAATGTTATGACTACATTATAATCTCATCGCGTTTCGCTACTACATGACGTATCTTCAGATATATGGACTCGACCACATGAGATGAAACGATTATAAGTGATAATGAGGCCTTAGATGATGAAGATTGCACGCCCAGAGTACATTTGAATCATACATATAGAACAGTCGGAATACGTGTGCTGTTTAGGCGACATTGACAGAGTGGGTTTTAGCTAGCCAGGCGGGTTTGAAAAAACCCTACCAATATCCATAGTCCATGACTGATGTAGCACAAGATAAAAACCCAGGGCCTCCGTATAAGAAGGTAAGCGGTAAACTACTGCGCCACTAAGGCAATCGAAAATTTCACGTCATTTTTGACACTATCTCAGCACTACATTATAAAATTATTAATTACTTTACAATATATAAGTGCAATACATTATGTAAATAAATATAAAAAAATAGATTTATTTGTTTAAATCTTTTTTAGTTTAGAACATTAACTGCAGAGCAACAGATTTATTTACCTTAAAAGAAACGAAGTCATTGATTCAATAATATGAAACATTATGAAAACATTCAAATAAAAAAAAGAAATATTAACTCTGATCATAGATGTTGTAATCTATTTTACATCTATGTCTTTATATAATTTTCTTATAATAAAGTATTCCGTAAGATCGTGTAAAGCTTTGATCATTTTATTAACTTTAATACTTTAACTGACGGATGAATTATAAAATAATGAGTATACCTTCATTATTTTGATGTGAAATCCGCGTAATACATTATGATACCAATGTTATTGACATTATA
Organism: Pharmacophagus antenor; assembly: GCA_018245475.1. Taxonomy (NCBI): domain Eukaryota; kingdom Metazoa; phylum Arthropoda; class Insecta; order Lepidoptera; family Papilionidae; genus Pharmacophagus; species Pharmacophagus antenor. The sequence goes on along the minus strand of DWQX01000205.1, from coordinate 9,881 downwards.
ATTTTAGAAATAATAAAGTAGACTATTATAAATTCACGATTAACAATAAATAATTCTCTCATTAAGACTACTATCCATCATTTCATTTTTTTCCCTCATTTTTAGTTGCTGCCGTTTCTATTGTTTTTTTAATATAATATTTATTCTATTTATTTATTACTTTGTAATATTTCCTTTTTGAGTTCGCCTATCACAATATCTCTCTATGCTCCTGGTTAGTAGAGACCGTCCGCCTTTTGTTATATATTGAGGTATTGCATAATAAAGAATAAATAAATAAATAAACTCCTTCACAACCGCTTATTAAAAAAAAATTATGAGTATATTGAACGATCACCAAAGTGATACATGATTCTCGCACATTACTGTCCAGCATTAGAAAATTTACAATGATATTAACCATGTTCCTGCCATTAATATTGACTGAGCTGCAATTAGTTCTCAAGGGGTCTAACCACACACACTATATTTACGGGTGTACTTGACGGATTTCTATCCAGATTGGATAAAACCCTTAAATAAATAAAGGTTAATAGTGTAGATAAATTTAATTACGATGTCTATCTTTATTGAATAAATTTTATTCTGCCTTCATTTAGTAGACTGAATAAACAATAAATAATTTTTTCTGGATATTTATTTTAATCAAAAATTTAAAAAACGCAAAAAGTTGTACCTTTTATGAACGTGTGGGTAATTCTTCTCGGGTTTTAATTTACTCTTTATTTAGTTACAACCACCAGATACATCCGAATTTTAACTTCTGCACCGTTTAGTTAAGCATTATTGTCAAAACGTTTTATCGGTTATGAGCTAACACTTGATATAAATTTCATCGCATTTTGAGTGAAAATTAGGTCGTACATAATGAAGAACGCTCGCGCAGAATATTTCCGATTTTAACATGTATAACTGGCAGAAAACAGCGACGTTGTCATGGCGGCAGATTTACATTGGATACTACCTCCAATGTCAAGTTAGCAAGGTGGGTTCGAAAAACTATGCCACCATCTTGACCACTACTTCTGTATCCCGGAAATCAAACCAAGGCAAGCGGTACACCACTGTGCTACAGAGGCGTTGGTTCACTGCTTTCCTTGTTGGTTTGGTGTTTACTCGCAATTTTCCAATCTCTTACACGACAGACAATTGTATCAGACAAATAGTAAACTGAAATCATCATATGATACTATAACTATTAAACTTTTTATTGTATTAATGTGTATTCAAAAGTAATAGTTGATGTCGTTCGATATCAAAGAGTGATTATTGAAATTAAGTATTATACAAATAGAAAAATGCTAGCATTATCGTAGCCTGAAAAATTTTATAAAGCTTACAGTTAAATTAAAAGAAATTATTTTGTGAGCATAAAGCTTTACAGAAAATTAACAAGCAAACGAAAATTTTATAACGAAAATAATCGCGGCACTGTAGCGAATTCTTAATAAAGGCTATTGTTTTTGTCCCCGTAATTTTTACGTCGGATTTAGAGCAAGGGTTAGAAATTTTATTTCAAAGGCCTACAGTTGTGTATTTATGTCATTTTAGCAAAAAAAAAACAGGTGTCTTTTAAAACAAGCAATGATAGTTAAGACCTTAATGTTTTCACTACAATGAGATATAAGATACATAGTCTCATCGCCAATGTTATTTTATAACTAATAAACCTCAACCTTCCAACCGGAACATAATAAAATTTAAGCAACAGTGAAATATGTACTGCGTTGATACTTCCCCGGGCTACCCCCCGCCCCATAACTTACCACTTGTCTTGTATTAAAGAGATCTAGGATTCGATTACAAAGCCAAATAAATAGTCAAATCTGGTTGTAATTATTTTTTCTAACGCGCTTGGTTAGCTACCACCTCAATGTCAATTTGCCGCCACAACAGCGTGGCAACGTTCCCGTTGGTCATGTAAAAGCCAGAGTATTCCGGGCGAGCATGCTTTACCATCTACGGTCTCGTTTTTACTTAAAATAATACGTAGCTAAGGTGAAATGTCTAACCCATCACCGATAAATAAAACCCGCAGCAAGACGTTGCGATGGACTAGGGTTGCATATTATAGCAAGTTTGTTTTCCTAGTGTATTTCTATAAAACAAGTAAATATTTACGCATTTTGTAGAAGTAAGATAATCTAGAAAAGATCGCTTCTATTTCGATTTGCTTCTATTGTACGAACTGTGGCCGAACAAGTGGCCGTTGGTTGAAGTTTAGACGCCGCGTCAGCGTGTCAGTAATTTAATCTTGCGGGTCCTGTTCCCCCGAAGTCGTTTTTGTTCGACGATTGCTTTCGAAAACTGCTCGCTTTGACTTTATACGAGAAATGAATATGGTTATTGACAAATTTTCCTTGTCATTTGAATATATTGAGGACGATGTCCCCGGGGGCGGCGAACGGCAACCTTTTCATGATTTGATTCCACAACAGTGTTATTTTCTTTGTACCTATATTTGGAAATATTATAATAAACGATTCTCACAAAAACAGATATAGATTTAAAGAAAAAATTTAACTTTACGTTTTAGGTGATGATTACGTTCGGCCGATTAATAATTTAAAATTATTCTTTGTTTCAGAACACATGTTTGCACCGTCGACGAAGACGGCCTGGTGGCTGGCAATATTTTTAACCGTTTTTGTCACAGGTATACTGGTATATAAATTTGACAGTGACTTACGCCATCTATCACTATATATTATAACTAAAGAGAGTATATTTTATACAATAAATACAACATGCACATTAATTATATCAAATTTTTATTTTTATATATGCTTTGATAGTGGTGTAATGGGTTACCTCATTAAAAACCAATTGATAAGATATAAAGGATATCGCTTCAGTAGGTCCGTATGCTACAAATTTTCTAAAATTCATGCGAACGCAACCGAAACCATAACTTTTTTTGAGTTTAAATATTATGTTATTTTGGTTAAGTTTTATAAATTTTAAATATATCGATTAAATTACACAATTTTTTTTTTCTCAGGCGAAATGCCAATCCAGGCTGAAGTAGAACCAGAGTTCCTGCAGGAGTTGGAGAACCACACCGTTACACAGGGCCGTGACGTACATTTCACGTGCGTTGTTAATCACCTCTCCAATTACAGAGTAAGCTTTTACGATAATTCGTTGCATTGACAAAGACATTTATTTCTTTCCATATAAGTTTTTGATAAACACAGAGTCCCATATGCCCATATATACACTCGTGATTTTAATGCCCATCGATCGAATGATTTAAAAAGATTAGCATTCACAAACAATTCATGCATTCCATTTTTGTTCTTAAAGATAAAATTGTATTTGAATAAATGATATTTAAATTATGATTAAAGTTTTACCTAAGAACAACAGGTATTAAATAATAACCATTTTCCATCATATAAGAAAACAAAGCATGAAATATTATAAGCACATTATTCGCATTGTGATAAGTAACGGTATCCACGATTGAATCACGTGCTGGGTTTACAAATGTACCTAAAATACTAATAATACTTAAAACTAATATATACTAGATTTAATGAAAGTAACAAAATTATAGAAGTTGTATTGAGTCTTGGTCCAAAAATATAAAACGCAAAATGTTTTTCTTATTTACATTATTTTTTACTTGTATGCTTTATATTAATCAGTTATAATTGTATATTGATTAAATATATTTATACTTGAGTTATACAATAAAAGTAGTACAATATTGTTACATAATCACTGCTTGACAAGCCCGAAGAAATATTACTATGTCTACATATATTTACAAAACATGTTCAAATTCATATTACACCTACATAATTATATTTTCGACATATACGAACTGTATGAGTATTCATATTTAATAATAACAATAGTTGTTTATTTTTGATTTATTACTTTTTATAGGAAAAATAATTTTATTAGTTATACTCGGAAAGTAAATATGAAAGTTTTTAAAAATGTTTGCACTTTAACTAAGAACAATATGATAATAATTGACTTTGCTATAGATTAATTTTTATGAATTACAAATTATCTTACACAATTACATACACTACGAAATTATTCCATGTCATAGTTACTGCAATCGACCCATCCAATGAAAATAATTCCACCGCCATAAAGTCCCGACATTACGAAAGCAATGGTTTTTCATGGTATCCCGGTTCGCCGGATAAGTGTAGACGTACAAAGCTGTACTCGTATATAACACTCCGTTAAATAAATATTACTTAAACAGCTCCGTGTAGTGATTTAAAAAAAAATAAACGTATTACATTTGAAACCCGAGTAAAGGATATCGCAAGCATAGAAAAGGATATCGTTTATTTATAATTACAAGACAATGTTTATTCAAATCGAGGAAGCACAAGTTAATTAGTCAGATTCTACAGAACAACTCCGCGTTTTCCCGGAACATTTCGCTCATTGCGTAATTAGAAGCGGTAGCGTGGTGGCGTTTACACTTTACATAATATTGGAACTCCCCTACGGCTGATATCACATTAACATTGAGCGTTTACATTGTCATATTTAAGTTTTTTTTGTATAAGTAAAAAGAAATATTTGCTTTTAATATATGGATTATGCTGCTAAATGTAATAAGTTTATATTTAAAAACTAAATGTAGCATTAAAATAAAAAAAAAACATTGTTCACAAAATAAAGTAGCAGTTTACTTCAGCTTCGTTTGACTTGATAAATAAAAAAACGTGCTGTAAATTAATTATAATTAGCAAAGATAAATTACCTTCTTCCTTTATAGTAAAGAATATCATTAATGAGGATTAAATTTTTTTTCATTTACATTCGTATTATTTTTGTTTAAACTTTGGTAATTAGATAAAGATCTACATTTGTATTTTACATCTTTTTACACATTTGCAAATAACAAAAAAAAAAGTAACAAAATATTTAAGGTTTTTTGATTCCTTATTACTTTGACATCTGAAAAAAAAATCTGCAATTTTATGAGCATGTATCATAAGTTCATTTTGCCGAACGGTTTTGTTAAGGTAATGAAGCTTAAGATTTAGAAGACGGTGCATAAATTATTTTTTTAATCGGCGATGCGCCAACATCTGATATATTTTTCACATGATATTAAGTGACAATGAGGCCATAGATAGTAAAACGCGGTCGCTCAGAATACTTTGGCTCTTACGTGATTGACGGACAGAACACAGCAATGCTGCTATGGACATACTGACGACAGTAGCAGTAGCTAGCCTGGTGAATTCGAAAAATCTCCAGCACCATCCAGACTACTTATGTAACCCGAGAATCGCAGTCGGGAGCTCCGTGATACAAAGCAAGCGAAACACATTCCCATGGAGGCAGTCAATATTAACTCTTAACTAGAATCAATTTAATTATACAAGGAGTCCCATAAGTCCTTTGAAATTTAAATTTTGAATAAAATTCAAATGACGCGCAGGAATAGCGCGCGGAGTGCGGGGGCAGCACCAACGGTCTTTCGGAATTCAGTTGCCATGGAGTGTTTCACCGGAGCGGACTGTGCATTTTGTGTGCGTGAGTTTTACCGCAACAATGATTCGGCCGCAAATTTAGAGAGTATCGCAATTTACCCACATTTAATGACTGTCCTAGTCTTGAAACGATTAAGAATTGGATCCAAAAGTTCGAGAAGACTTGTTCGGCCCTACGTTGGATAAACAACGACCGGACAAGAACATCACGGTCGGAAGAAAACATCGACGCAGTGCAAGAGTCACTCTGTGAGAATCTTACTCAATCCATTCTTAAGCGTTCCAGTGCATTAAATATACCCAGATCGACGTTACAACGCATTTTAAAGAATGATAAGAAATTTCATCCACACAAAATTCAGTTAGTACAGGAATTAAAAGATACTGATCCTACTAATAGACTTAATTTCGTGAATGAAATAATGAACCGCTTTACTTCGTTTAACAACGTGCTATTTTCTGATGAGGCTCACTTTCACATCAACGGCCATGTCAATAGGCAAAATAGTGGCTACTGGAGAAGCATAAACCCACTTCGCAAACATCAAAAGCCCTGAGGTAATAGTTTGGGCGGCTATGTCAGCGCATGGCAACATTGGCTTATACTTTTTTGAGAACGAACATGGTTACTGCTACTTCGAAGCGGTATGTGGCAACGATCGAGGACTTTTTTACACCAGAGTTACAGAATTTTCCAAGTTTCAATACCCGGACCTAGTTTCAACAAGATGGCGCAACTACCTCTAACACTGGTATGCCCGTCGTCCGTCAACTTTTTCCTAACAAAGTGATATCTCGAAGAGGAGACATTTCCTAACCACCACGTAACCCGGATTTGAGTTCAATGGACTTTTTCTTATGGGGTTAACTTAAGTCTAAAGTCTAAGAAACAGATCCGCGGTCGACTGATGAGCTAAAAGAAAATATCCGGCGAAAAAGTCAAGCATTTCAGAGCGTAATTGCCGTGCAGTGATAGAAAATTTTTATCATCGATTACAAGAGTGCCAAGAACGAAATGGAGCACTTTTAGTTGAAGCGATTTTTAAAAAATAATTCCCTTTAAATGTTAATTATTAAGCAATAAATAAAAATCATATTGTACATAGTTTTTTTATATATATTTTTTTTATTTCAAAGGACTTATGGGACAGCCAGTATATGTATAGCATAAACTGAATTGATACAGATTAATATTTGAAAATGTTATATTTGAATATATCTTTATATCTATCGTCTAGAAAAATAAATCTTCCTTCGATAGCAAAACACATATCCTATTGACAACTTCTTACTTTATTTCTCTACTCCGTGTCATGTCTAATCCATCAATTCTGTTGTATAAAACCTCTATTTACAACACATTCTAACGCGCGAAACATTACTGTGCCTGAGAGGTGCCGCTCGGGCGCAAAGGGTTAAATTAAAGTGCGGGAAATAAGAGTTAGTAAGATTATAAGTTACATGTTGCTTTAGGTGAGTGTGCGTGCTATCTGAGTTTTATGAAATGTTTCGCGCGAACACGTAAAATTTTAACGAGCGCCGCGGGCACCACCGTCCGAAGCCTGCATCATATAACTCAAGCCCAAAAGAATGACGGACTAAAAATTCTGATAACTAACGTCGCTAATTCATCACGGGACTCTCCGGTGGAGTAATAAATTCGCTTTAATCGGACTTAATAAATTTAAACGTTTAAAGTAAATAGAATAAGGCGAAACAATTTCACTCCGAAGCTTTTGAATTTCCTTTTGTCGGAATTCAGATGGAACAATTTAAAATTTAGGTTTTATAAACTTGCTTTGAGCGAAGTACTTAGTTAATAAATTTAAAATGAAATGTCTTTTGCAGCTCGAGGTTGTACGTATAAAACTTTTTTTTACATTTACAGTTTTTGTGTTAGATGGTGGTAAGGTTTTCCAAGCCCGTCTAGCAAGTTTCTTCTCTCAATGTCAATCTCCCGTCATAACAACACTACTGTATTTCGGCAGTGATACTTGTGAGAAGCAGGTGTATTCTGGCCGAACACGCTGGACCATCTATGGACGGCTTCATGATCACTGAACATCATGTGAAATCGGGACCAAGTGTTAGCCCATAATCGATAAATAATTGTTTTGATATAATGAATGTTGTTATGATGTTTTTTTAATTCTTTTCATTTGTAAAAAGCTTAAAAAGTTATTTATAACTTTTAAAATTATTTATGCGGACGTGATATGTCATAATTTTGTACAAACTCTTTTGAAAATGAATAAACTTTATGAATTAAAATTTTCTTTATGGCCACTTTCGATACAGATATAACTCAAATCTAATTTTCACATATGTCAAATTTTGTGCTAAGGGTCTATTTGTACTCCTCACGGGCAACTGAACCCTTCTCTAATCTTTCGCACGTGGTTGACATTGTACCAGAAAGGGAAACGTTAAGTTAATATTTCTGCATAATTTGTGATTTGCAGCAATAATTTTATGACAAATTCAGATCAAACTTGACAAACAGATATCATCGTAACTAATTTCTACTACAATGAAAAAGGCAAGTAAGAATACGTTTAACCTCGCAAATTCGTAAATCTAGTTCTTTCTGTGCGAAATATAATCTAAAATGATAAATTCACGTAGTTCAAAATGGTGACAATAAGCAAAGCAGAAATAACCACATCTTTCATTTTAGAAATTGCAGCAAAGGAGACAATTTATTTTTGCAGTCTCTAGATTATCTCTGTAAGAATTCACCTGATTTCTTGTTGGAAATTCTGTTATCATATCCTAATCCTTTTACTTTAATATTTAAGAGAACAAATATAGTGGCTTTGTATAAAAACGCATTAATTTGAAAAATCTGAGCAAGATAGTTATCGTATCAAATTCACTTGGATTCTATCACTATCACTATTAGAAATGCAGAATAAGATAGTTCTGAAAGATGTGATCTCCCTTTGATATCCCGTATCATATAGGATTTTGGGTTTAACTCGAGATATTAACATGAAATTATTATAATTTAACATTATTACCGTTAATAATGGCTCTTTCACATTTTCATTTTACTTATTATTAATTGATAGAAGCAATATTATAAAAAAATGTTAAAAAATTATTTTATTTTATACTTTAAATACTTTTTCGTTATATAATATATGTCATTACCTTTGTCCCTATCAATTGTCTGTATCAAATTAATTCATAATGATAGCGTGTGACATAACCACTTCAATTATACTCACTGTTAAATTATCATTCCATGACATTAAAATTCGAAACTTATGTTTGAGTACATTCATAATCTCTTACTAACAACTTTTTAAGTGGAAAAAGACATTGATAGGAACTTTTGTGTTATAACAAGTAATTAAAACTGTTTTACGTGGTGACACGTAATTGAAAAATAATTAGTAAGATAAGGATAAATTTGAACGTAATAAATGATAAAAAGTATTACACAATATTTCGGATATATTGGTTTAAATATTTTTATTATTACATGATATGTTTATAATAATCAGTGAACGTGAGTAAACTTTGAACACTACTAACTCTTGATTTTTTCAAAAATTTTATCGCTTTGCTGACAACAATTATTTGCTGCATATAACTTTAAATGTTACTTTACGCTCCTAATTATGATTATAGTGTAATAATACGCACTAGCATAGCAGAATCATTTGATCTAACTTATTTCAAGATCGATTTGAAATTCCTTTCATGGGCGTCATAGCTCGTATACATATTTATGTAAATTCCATTTAACTAATTAAATAGTTTTCTATTCTTTTTCGAAAGTAGAGACCACTCCATTTATTAGATAACGGCTATACACATTTGACTGAGTGTTAAGCCAAAGGAGGCGGCAGTTTCAGTTTTAAAAATGTTTAGAATACCTTTTGTTTCATTACCAATTTACTTTCAATCCTTTACATATTTTAAAAAAGATACAATATTATATATGATGAAATTCCTTTATATACAGAGATTAATTTTTGCATCTTTGAACGGTAGTTCCAAAAACCATGCAGTGTTGACTTTAAAAACAATGGACTGTACAATTTAAAACAAAAAATTAAAAAAAAACGGCGTACGTAATCTGAAACACAAAATGTTAATAATAGGTTGCAACGCTTCTGCGTCGTAGTGCCTAGAGAATGTTAGCTCACGTGCAGGCGCTCGTCGGAAATAATTCTCACAAACAATGAAATTGTTAGTAATTTATTTTCCAACCGCAACAAAGCGAGATGTCACGTGAAAAATTGCGCGAAAGCGCCCGGGATGAGACTCCGCACATTCCTCGGTTGAAACTCTACAATTTCACGTGTCGCACCCACCCCGGGGGGGGGGCGGGGGGGGGGGGGGGGGGGGGGGGGGGGGGGGGGGGGGGGGGGGGGGGGGGGGGGGGGGGGGGGG
>DWQX01000204.1:0-54055 GCA_018245475.1 Pharmacophagus antenor | reverse complement strand
TATATATATATATATATATATCTAGTAACTCAATAAACATTAAAAAAATCGATGTTATTCACCATTCGAAGCTTTCTTTTTCATTTTGTTTGTCAATTATGGACTACCACTTGACTTGGATTTCATTTGATGTTAAGTGACAAAGAGGCCGTAGATGGTAAGCGTGTTCGCCTAGTTTACGCCTAACTTCTAGTCGAGGGTCACTGATATTGATTATTCTTTCAAAACAATAATAATTCGTATAAAATAATTGAAAAGGATTGAAAAGCACTTAAGGATTAAAAATAAATAATATTTATTTTGCACCTGCTAATATCTCTTTAAAACTGTGTTTTATATTTACAGTCGGACTAATTTTTGGCGAAAAAGTGTAATTTTATAGCTTAGCACGAGCGTCAGTCAGGATTTAATTATATCACTTCCAAAATTTTTATATTTCGTGGTAATTATTTTCTTAACCGGTACTCACTCAATGAGTGCGAAAGCTTGCACTATCGCGTTTGGTCGACTTAGAGGGGCGGGCAGGGGTACGGGGGGCGGGGGCTCCGGTGGTGCCTGAGCCCCAGCGAACACCCCGGCCAACGCCTCTATGCGGCCCGACGACTCCAACATCGCGGCCGCCGACAAGTCGTCCAAGGTTACTAAGTCCACTGAAAAACACATATTCGTTAATTTACTTTAAACAGTGTAAAACATCAAGTGACGTATTAACTTCTTAGGATTTGAAAAAAAGATAGTTATATAATTTGTGAAAAATCTTCCTGGTGGTAGTAATTAATATGTTTTCAAAAAGATATTTGATAAATACCTTCACGCGGCGTATCTGTAACAAGCCCAAACACAAATCGGTGTATATTTGTGTTTGGGCTTACGTGATGCGAACTTTCAGCCATCCTTTATTCATCGTCTTTGAAAAACATCATGCTAATTTTGATTGATCAGTGTTAGTTGATATCTTTGATATAGTAGAACAACCAAAAATTGAAATTTTTTTATGGTATCTCAAAAAGTTCATTTTCGCCGTTAATAACTTGTATTTGTTGTTGTACTACTGTCCTTGTACGACGCAATAATGAAATTATTGGGGTAAGGATACATGTTGTGAATAATGGCGGTGTGTTCATTATGTGTATTGTGCAAATTACCTTAATAGGGGGTGGTCTTTTTGTAAGAAGCATAACATTTACCAGCTGTCCAGTTCTTTCCGTCTAGATACTTAATCGTTAAAATAATAAAATGTATTACTCACGATAATAGTCAGACGGATTCTTAAAAGCTGGGCAAGGGTAATCGATGGAGGCAAAATATGGCAACATATCTCTTCTATATCCGCTAAACATTGTCCTACCGGCTGATATTAGAACTACCTGTAATCAATTTTAAAATTCATTAAACATGGTGGTCTCTGCCGTAATATACCAATTGTTTTCTTGGTTTACACAAAGAATGGTATTATTGTTAAATTCTACATGTTTTTATACGAAGAGATTTTTTCTTATTAACACGTTAACTGCCACGCCAGTGCTAAATTTTCCGTTGAGGCTCCGCCGATCTTTACGGACCAATGGCAGTTTTCATTCGCGTTTTTGGCACCACAACTTGCTCAGTAGTCGCAGCATGCGTTGCGGCCATTGTGTACATGTAAGACTGACTGTTCCATTTTGACGGAATTATTTTTAAATGACGAAAAATTTAATAAAAGTCATACATACTTAATGTTATTTATTAAAATAAGATTGCCTCTAACTGTGGTTTGAATCGAAAGACATGTTTATTTGGTGTGGCGCTTAACGTTTTAAAAATTTTGTTTCACATTCTATATTTTCGAACATCTTTTATTTATTAATTATGGACGGTAATCGCAAGAACTGATGCACAAATGACGAGCTTGAAGCTTTTGTGACTTTTCCCTGTTAAATTAGTTTAATAATACTTAAAAAAAATTTTACCTTTGTAAGCATTGCAAATATTTCGTAAGTAGGTGGGTGAAGCGACATTATAACTACGCGTCCAGTACTGGCCCAGTTCCTTAAGTACTCCACGAGGAAGAAGGTGTCGAAGATGTCCATTTCCCTAGTGGGCTGGTCCAGTATCAGTACCGCCATGTCTAATAACAACTGGCACGCTACATTGAGTCTTCGGATCTCTGAGCGTGTCAGCCGGCTTACGTTTGTATCTCGAACTTGTTCAAGACCCAATTCTTCTATTAAAAGGTTTATCTATAAATAAATAATACATGCATGTATATAAAAATTCACAAAAATCATAGGCACTAATTTAAGAAATTGAAAATCTATTTTAATAAGTATATACCACCGGACACTGGTGAATATTACGGTAAAATATTTCTTAAGAAATATTACTAATTAAATAGTAAATTCCTTACTACCACGCATGAGGTTTTCGTTTGCCTTTTGCGTTTTGTCATGAATAAATTGTCAATATAAAGATATTTATGGAAGCACAACACAATGTGACCGACATTTTGTAAAATGCATTGGCTTCTTTGTATAATTAGATAAAAAGATGGAATTTATGGTAGCTGATTTCAGGGGTTTGATAATTATGATTAATTTAAATAACTTACCCGATCTTTATCATCCATTTTCATCTGATTGTGATTGTGTCTAGGTCTTCTTAGGCTAGCATGAAATCGTAAAGTGTGTTCCACCGTCATGGAAGGACAAAGCGATGTATCCTTTCGAACGTAAGCCGCGACCTTGCGTAGGGTTGAAGACGCCACGGGCTGACCATTTAGTATGATATCTCCAGATAGTTTCTGGTAAATAGAAAATAAAATCTTGTACCTGTTCAATGTGGAATATATTTCAATGAGATCACAGATTGATGAAATTAAAATATGCTAATTATAAGCTTAGTGAAGGCTAAAGGATCTTTTAACAAATTTTACGACAGAAGTATAATATTAGACAATGGTATTCACAGGACGAATATAAGTAGTATTTAATCATTGTATAGTTAATGGTCGTGAATACAGATATTTATAACGCATTTATCCGGATAAGACAAAAACTAATATGCTTAAAATTGTCAAATATTGCTATGAATTATGAGAATTGTAACATTTAGTTACACTTACTTTCCCAGCTCCTGCAAGTACATTCAACAGGCCGGTTGCTTCGTGCTGTGAGGTGGCCAGCACTGCCAAGATTTCACCGGACTTGACTTCGAAACTTAAACCGGACACGAGAAGTGTCGATTTATTCTCGGGCGATGTTATTTCTAAACTGTTAACCTGCGCATATAATGGTAGAATATTTTGTTATTACAGTATTTATCTCCTTTTAATAACATAATGCCGTGTTACGTCTTTAACTTACATAATAATTGGGATAAATGTAAGCTGAATGCGTATAGCCATCCAATTGATCTCCGGGTCGCAGTGTGGAATGCTTCCTGGACTGAGCTAGTGACAAATGGCTTCCGGTCTTAGACATGCGACCGCCGAGGTGGGATGAAGGCATCAAGTAACTGAAAATGATATTGGAACTAATGTTAGTTTTCGGTTTGCATGATACCGCTATTGTTCTTCTCGTGACAGAAGTCGCCAGGCATAAGAAATGTAAATAGGTCTGTTAGTTCTTGCTTTACTGCTGACCTCTGATGGTCGTCGGGCACGAAATCAGCGACGCTGGTGCGCCGCGTGTGCCCCCGATGCACCCGTTCCGCCGCCAGCAGGTTGGCCTCGCTCTGCGACTTGTGGCGCACGCTCGTCCAGTTCTCGCGGATGCCTGCCTGTTGCATAGCAACTAACGGCACTCCTGTTGCGTGCTGTTACAAGATGTTTTGTTAACTTAATTTTGTTTTATAACCCATCACTTGAATTAAATTTCACATGATATTAATTAATGAGGCCGTATATGCTGTCCCCGTTATTGTAATTAAAATAAGACGCAAAATTTGAATCGCGGATAATTGTACTTTTATTTCGAATGTTTTTAAAATGTTGTACATTTATGATAAGCTTATCATATATCTGTAAATATTTAAGATAAAAAAAATAGTATGAGCAATTTAATTTCTGGATCACGGTATATAACAAAAAAGTAAGATCAACAGTTGTACGACTTATTGTAATTATAAGAAGCGTGCGAATAAGTTCTTGTATTACTGCCGAAACACAAAAATCCTGTAATGGCAGATTGATATTTAGAGTAGTACCTGGAAGGGTTTAAACTCCGCTTCTATTGTATTTCTCGCAAGTCTTATGTTTTTTCGTGAGTATGTATTATAACGATTGTGTATGAGCTATGCTTTTGAATTAATACAGTGAACTGCTTCGTATGTTGACGTATTGTATTGTACAAACCATTGCACCGATAGTGGCAATGTTGATTTAAAGTTTGTGTTTTCTAAACCATGCCATGCGTCAACAATTCTTACATCAGCGTATACAGAAAGAAAATTTTATGACTCAGACGTAAAATGATTTAAGTGTTACGGCCTGAATATTATAATGTTTGATGGAAAAAAGCGATAATCCAATGCTGCAATTAATATATTGTAAGAATTTCGGATGATAATATTAGTAATCAAATATTTTTTAACATTTCAAACCTATGCAAAATTCGATATTAAGTACAAAATTTATTTAATATTCAAAACAGGAATAAAGGTTAATATTATATAAAAAATGATAATATTTAAACGTCTGAATCAACACTCAACAACAGTTATACACTTGTTAAATTTATAATACCACTTTATTTCTATCGGGTTTATTTTAATCGGTTATAATGTTAGACACATTTGACCTCAATTTCACCTGATGTTAAGAGGTAGAGACCGTAGATGGTCAAGCGTGTTCACCCAGAATACTTCTATAAATAACTGCTGAAATACGTAAAAGCTGCTATGGCGGCAAATTGTCACTGAAAGTGGTGGTTATCTGGGCGGATTCGAACAGCCTACCACCATTCAGTCTCAATTACATAAAAAACGTGCCTTAAAAAGTAACCCATAGACTGCTGCGCCATAGAGGCAGTCAATATTTGTCAAAGCCTAATAATAATTTTACGTCAACCTGTCGTATCCGTAACGTCTTCTGATCATTCCACATGAAGTAAGGTAACACGTTCAAATTGTATTTAAGTGCTTATAGTATTTGCGCAAAATAACGCATGAATCAATAAATTATTTAAAAATTTACATATCTGACTACATTAACAACATTAACAAGTAATATAAAGAATTAATACAGCTACCTGATACGATGGATGTAAATTCTGCATCCTGAAGTCGGGATCGGAGCGATATTTGCGACTGTATTTGTAGTTGGTCGAGGTTTCGTTGTCCGAGCTGTCGTACCCAGACGATGTTTCGCGTACGCCGCGACTCTGTCTTTGTACCCTGGGAATTTTTTTTTTCATTTTTATAATTATGAGCTAACACTTTACTTTTTATCGTACGTTCTCAATTGGCTACACATTAAGCGCGAATAAATACAGTACTGTATAGTATTAAATTGAAGTATCTGTAATATCCTTTATTTATCGGTTATGACTTAATATGATCTCGATTTCCCTGATGTTTAGTAGCAGTGAGGCCGTAGATGGTGAAGTATGTTCGCCCAGAATACTTCTGGCTCTCACATATATGACTGCTGGAACACAGTAATGCTCTTATGGCAGATGGACTTTAAGGTTAGAATCACCCATCCAGACTGGACTACACTTGACTCGGGAATTGAACACGGGACTTCCGCGTTACAAGACAAGCGGGTAAACCATTGCGCCACGGAGGCAGAGATAAAGGATTGTCTTCAGAGATGATACTTGTAACTGTCAGTGGTGTGTCTGCAGATCATGCCTACATGGGAAATGTTATATTACAGTGTTTTTTTAATCTTTTTGTCTTTCGCATTGTCTCTAATTATAATACCCTATGGTTCACAAATTTCAGTTCACATTTTTTTTTATATAATCAGCACTTTTCGACTTGCATTGTAGTACAGGCACTCGTGGCTGCAACTCGGTTGACGCTGGAGTATATTTATGAAACACCATAAGATTTATGTGGGAAGAGAAGAAAAAAATAGTGATGGGGAGGTTTCTCACTAATGTCGTTTTTATTCCCAGAGATTATTCAGGAACGTAAAGCCGCAGTGCCTATTTAAGACTCCTAACAATAACTTTAGCTAGTAAAATGTCTCATGGTGATTGCGTTGTGATGCTATAAGCTTTCTAATTAGCTTGTTAGCCACACTCGTTAAAAAAATAGAAGGGAGGGATAAATAGTTGATTTACCGTAAGTTTACTTAACTATATATATAATGCTTGAAACCTAATTTGATTTTTAATCTTGAAACGTCTTTACAAACAAGTTAGTTAATATACCACAAAAAAAGATTTTTTAAAGACATATTGTCTATTATATTATAGATTGTATAGAAGTCTCATGCTTTGATATGTAATTGCCCTCTAAGTAAATTTAATGTCAAACACGAGAATTAAATTGTTCTGTTTCTTTTATCTTCTATTTGCTCTATATAAATTATTTACCTCGGTACTGATTTCATGCCGCTTCCTATGGAGGTTTTTGGCTTCGGTGTACCGGAACGCTGCGATCCATTATGGTTAGGCGGGAACACACGAGGCAGTCCGAATTTTAGATAGGTGTACATGTTTGAACCCAGTGCTGATCTAAAAGAAAAAACAGGCAATAATTAATTTACTATAACGTCAGATACGATATATTAAATAAGAAAAAAAATGTTCCTGAGAATAAAACGTTACCGAAAGATGATATTCTTTAAGTTGGGCTAAATAAAACATAAGAAAAAATTAATGAACGAAAATACAATATTACCAAAAGTTATACTTTTTATTAAGAAAATAACACACAATACAACATAATAAAAATCTTCTTATAGAACTTACATCTTTATTTCCCCATATGCCATAGTACTTTTTTCAAATGCGAGTAATTGTATTTTAATTG
This sequence comes from Pharmacophagus antenor, assembly GCA_018245475.1. Classification (NCBI taxonomy): domain Eukaryota; kingdom Metazoa; phylum Arthropoda; class Insecta; order Lepidoptera; family Papilionidae; genus Pharmacophagus; species Pharmacophagus antenor. Next base: position 47,095 of record DWQX01000204.1, on the reverse strand, counting down.
AATAACCATTAAATAAACGTATTCTAAATTATGAGTAGCACTAAAATTTCGATGTCAATCCGTTCCACTAAGAATCATAACTAACAAAAAGAGACAACATTATCGATTACATTATAATAATAATAAGTAAAAGTGAAAGTGAAATCTACATCTAAAACATTTTTATAGTAGTTTGATTTAAATTAGGAATACGAGGTTTATTAATTTTAAAGATATAAAGACTATTTTGATATCAGGCAATATATTAGCTACAACTATTAACGAAAAATGAATAAAGAGAATTATAAAGGCGAGAAACATTTATATCCTGTTTAATAGTAATGATTTCACTTGATGAAATAATTTAAATAAAATTAATCCATTTAAAACAGATATACTATACGTCGTTATCATTTTATATTGAACAGTAAATAAGGCCATTAACTACAAAAGAGAAATTGCCGATCATAGGTGATAAAGCTAAAGAATTGCTTCGAAAGGTATATGGATATGGGTGGATATATTCACACTTACACCACCTAAACTTAAAGGTCTATTTTAAATTGTGAAAATTATGTTTAATTATTCTTGGATATATTTATGGTAATGACTGAACTTACTTGGGTCCATATCTGGGATGAGAGAGGATAGACTGGACCGTTGTATCTCTTAGCTGGAAGTTTCCATACGGCAAGGGGCTCTTGTCGGTGCTACCTAATGCGCTGTCCGTGAAGTCAGAGTTCAGGTTTTGTCTGTAAAAATAACGTATACATTCATTTTAATACAATTGTACATTTCTTTTCAGGTTATTGAAACATAACTTGTTATTAAATTTTATTATTAGTGTCCCAGTGATTTACCGATTATCTTGACATCGATGTCCCGGGTTCGATTCTCCGGCCACATGAGTAATGGAGTTTAGATGGTGTTAGAGTTTTATGGAATCCGCTTAGTTAACTACTACCTTCAATCTCAATGTGCCGCCATAACAGCATTGCTGTGTTCCGGCAGTCATAGATGCGAGAGCCATATTATTTCGAGCAAGCCCGCCTCACCGTGTACGGTGTTCCACTTTTGAGTAGAAAATGTTTCTATGTCCCCCTACACCCATGCAATTTTTATCCAATGCCCCCCAAAACAAACTAAAATCAAAAATGCGATGAATTACACTATTTTTTAAAGTTGCCGATTGCCCCGTCTAAATAACGGAATTGCCCCCCAGTGGGGAACTACGCCACAACTTAGGAAACACTGGTCTACGGCCTAATTGTCACTTTATGAGTCATTATACATATTAGCCCATCGCCTATTAAAAATAAACATGTGTTATTTTACAAGGTAAAACAGTATAACGTAAGAGATATCGCCTCATCGAACTTAAATATTACTACCGCCATCTGATATTTAAAATATAAAATAAAACTAATACACTTAATATATTCTAAATTTTTATTAGATCTTCCGTTAAACGCGCATTACTTAGTTACGCTGTGTATTTGTGTCGTAAAATAGGAGTGTGAAATTTAATATTTAGCACTAAGCTTGTCTACTGAGATAATTATTGTGTAAACGGTGTAGCCTAGAAGGTAAGCGGAAACCGCAGAGCTAACCAATATTCCAATAACCGCCACATTAATTTAGAATTTATTTAAGTCAAATCATAATGCAACATTTCGATAAATTACAAATACGTTAAATATAATTTATGTATCATATTACATTGATAGCTATGCATGTGAGAAACAAATATTATGTATTTTAAATAAACTGCCAAATGCGTGATGAACTCGCACCGCGTGGGGTTCCGTACCATAAACGCCTTAAAAAATTACGTTTCTTGTGAGTATTATTTTATTATTTGTTGCTGTAGCGATACTAGCGATAAAATCTGAAAATTTTATCTTTCTACGTATAACAGTTAATGAGATAGAGCCCGCTGACAGACGGTCAAACGGGCACAGACAGACGGAAAAGTCTCAGTAATAGGGTTCCGATTCTCTCCAGTTGAGTACGGAACCCTAAAAATTATCAATCGATATTTACCTATAAATAGACCACGCGTGCAGGTCTTCGGAGTGCATGCTGCGGGGGTCGTGGATTAGAGGGTTGGAGGGCACAGAGTAGCGCCGCTCACCGCCCAGCCCCAGTGCCGACTGCGACATCCCTCACGCGGAACCCACCACCTGTTCATTTATAACTATATTATACATTTAATAAAATAGTAGATACTTAAATGCACACACAATAGGAATCTCTAAAATATTGGTGCTACAAACGAACTATTAAAAATACTAGTAAATTGTAACTTTCCGGACGAGTGAAAAAAAAAATTGATAGCTAAAATTGATCATCTTCAACCTCTTAAAAAGGTTTATCTGTGGAATAATTTTTTATATTCCATTAAAACGCACACATTTTAATGGCGATACTAATACCAAAAATATAATAAATGTTATAAAGCGGTTTTTTAAATATTTTCGTCCATAAATAACTTATCGTAATGCACTTAAATCGTCCACAAGTATTACCAACGGCATCAACAGGTTATAGAATTTAGATGTAAAAACTTTAGTACATTAGTCTTATACAATAAAAGCAATTATTTTATAACGTGACCTACATAATGGGTCCGTACCTACCTGCGTCATCCCAAAACGAGCTCGCAATATGTATGGTAGCATTTACTCTTTGTCATGCAAAGTTCGTATCTCGTGTCATATCTGCAACAATGCAAAGCGGAAATCATTAATATCTCGACTGAAAACAAAAGGCTATAATGAACAAAATAAATAAACTCTCACGGTTTTTTTTTTTGGGCGCGCAAGGCAAACGAATTCTTCTTTGTTTATGTCGTTTAGGACAGTGTTCTGTACTGCGTATTAATGTAGGTATTGTTAATTGGTAAAGGTTATGGTCTAACACTCGACCTTAATTAACACGTGATTTTTAGTGACAATAAGGCCGTAGATAATCGAGCATGCTCACCCAAAACAGTAGCCCTCACGTGTGTGACTGCCGAAACACAGCAATCCTGTTATAGCGGTAGATTAACATTGGAGTGATCCCTTGCCAGCTGTGTTGTGAAAAACTGTACAACCATCTAAACATATTTAGCCCCATAAACGAACCTGAGACCTTCGCGTTACAAAGCAAACGGTACATCACTACACAAAGGAGGTAGTTTTCTTCTTACTATTCGTAATTTATACGTATATATCACAAGGAAAACTAAAATTATAAAATATATTGTAATAAAGAGTTAAAGGGATCATAATTATTTTGCATAAATATATATCAGTAATTATACGAAATTGAATGAAAGATTGTAAATTTATACACATACGTAATACGTTCCTTTGTGAGGATATGACAAAACTTGATTCGGTGATTGACATTGGGCATATCCTATGTAAAAAAAACCGTCTGGCGGATCGGATGACGAATGCAATAGCAGGGCATGCCACTTGCGTAAATAAATTATTATTTATTATTAAAATTCGTTCAGAACAAATAATTAAATAATTTAAAATATCGTGTACACTTCATCAAAAATAAAGCTCATTATCTATAATAGGCATTTATCAGCGCATGGAACTCTGAAAGAAGTACTTTGCTGAAAAAACATTGTTACTCGTTCAGAAAACATATCACAACTATTGTCGGAGATTTTAACTTTTTTATGTGGGTGGTTAAAATTGTAGCAATGAGATCCCAGTTGTAAATGTATATCGTACATCGAAAGATCTTAAATTGAATTAACTTTTAATCCTACAAAGCGATTAAGTAATAATTAGAACGGGTACAGGGTGGTACATAAATATTATTATTTTCCTTAATGTCCCAAATAATATATTACTTAAATTATCTATCTAGCATTATAGTTACGTTCCCATTTATTTAAATTACTTTTTATCAATTTTTATACTAATTGGAACCCTTAATGTTTGGACACAATAATTTTTGAACGTTATTATTTAAGTTTGAAAAGCAACCTATATACACTAGGATCTAACTTGGGTATATTATAAAATTTCTATCTTTGTTTTTAAAAAACAAAGTTTATTTATTAACTTATGTATACAATTTTTGCCTGCACAGTTATATTTTTTGAACAATGTGAGTTGGATAGAAGTAGCCTCTTAGTTTGGATAATTTAAATAAGCGTCAACCCTAAATAGTTTGCTTACGTCACCGGACGACATTGCGGCGTCGCTGTCAAATGCACAAATTGTAAATTCTCATAATTCTCATATCGTGGACTTTACTCAGAACTATGTAGTGAGTACATCGATTGTAATCATGTTTTGCATAATAACATTTCACATTTATGCCATCAATTGCGAGTTTTTAGAAGGAACAATTTCCGAGGAATGTAAATACGTCACGATCAGAACTATATCATTACCATCATGGTTTGAATTTTTTTTATTGGTAGAAATTTGTAAATATTTCTGTAAAGCGTTTATACAGTAACTACGAAGTGCTAATAATTTATTACTTACTTTCTCTAATCTGTGTAGCATTAGAATGAATGAAATAGCGCATTTACATTGCCACCTGAGTTAAGTTTTACTTTATATTTTTAAAATGATTTTACAATCTGTCGATAGTCAAAGACAACATAATTTTTATGTTAATACTATTGATTGAATAACAATACCATTTGAAACAATAAGTATACATTAACATGTGCTAAAACCTTTTGTACCCCTTTTTACGAAATTTGTGCTGGCGTGTACTATAAAACACACAAAAATTTATATAATTATGATCGAGTTTCGAACACCGATAGTATTAAATAGACGTTGTTACTTGTACTTCTATGTTTTATAGAAGATAGTGAAATTACTATTACTGACACAATCATAGATTTAACGATTTAGACGCAAATTAAGTACGCCTTAAGCCTATATATTAGGAAATGAAATTTCCGCTTCGATCGTTTCAAATTACGTTATGTATTAGCCTATAACCAGTAGTTATGTACTGTCTATAAAATTATCATTAAACGATGACTAATCAAAATAAAGCATGTTTCAAATAACCGAAGTAACTGGAACTGAACAAAGCGAATAACATACCAATACAAATAAGACACTATGAAACCGCGCAACATTATTGTGAGAACATAGTTAAACTGTTATATCAGATGTATATATAAATATTACGGAAAATAATATGGTCATGAACCGGTACTTAAAGTATGCGATCGTGATATTGCATTGCATTTAACATTATCACTTTACAAATATTTAAAAAATGCATCCGATAATATCGAACAAATGAATAATGAGGTTTTTTTAATTTGTTTTTCATTGATTAAATTTAAAGAATTTTCTTACATTAAAAATCAGAAATGATTACGTAATATTTACAAATTTAAATATTGGAAAGAAGGAACTTCTAACTTTTTAGGACGAATGGTTTAAAACGCGTATATAATGCATTCCGCCAACAATGAATGGAAAAAATTACTAGACACGAATTGACATCAAAAGTATTTGTAAACTAGCAAAAGAATATAAAATTTTTTCCAACAATTTCATTTCGTATATCAAACTGAAAAAGCGTCCTGCAAATAATTCACGTCGCTGTGTCGTGTGCATAAAGATGGTGCCGGGTTACGTAGGTCAACGACCATTTGTGCGTATTGAATTAAAGGTGTGCACAAAGGTGTGCAGGAAAGCATAATAGTTATTTTTTTTTATTTTCATCTGAATAATATACTATGTTTATTTATAGAAGCGTTTTATTTCGATTAATTCAATATACTTTTTCAAATACCAAAAAAAAAAACAAAATCCATGGAGTCATGAAGTTATAACATTTTATGTTAATTGTAATTTTGTTCAAAAGGAAATTCTTTTTTTTGCAATTTTATGTGCAAATTACATAAATCTTTTGGCACTAAAACGGTTATATTCAAATTATCACTAGTTGCGTCGCGCACTGGTTTACCATTTGCCTTCTACCATGGAAGTCCTGGATGCCTGAGGATTCCAGGGCCACAGGAGTTGCGAAGTTTTAATGGTGGTAAATGCTCCGGTACCTGCCTGGCTAGCTGTCATCAATTTCTATCAGTCCCTATAACATACATATCATATCATATCCCGCACATCATACATATGAGAGTCGATAGTATTTTTGGCGAGCATTGTTTCTCATCTATGGCCTCATTGTCACTTAACACCAGATGAAATTCGGTCAAATGTTAGCCTGATAAAATAAAAGGTTTTTACTGTATTATGAACCTTTAGTGTATAATAAAAAAACGTTATTTTTTTACCCATCCCACGGAACCCTGAATGTACGGAACTCGGCTACAATTAACTGTAAATCGATAATCATTTGTTCGTGTGCGACCGTGTCCTTTGTATGTTAATTGTTGCTAATTAAAAATGACACTCACGCTTACTTTGTACTCTACCCGATGTACGGCAGTGATCTTATATGCGTAGATATTTGTTAAACGATTTTATTATGATTTTTTTAATCTTTATTATATTTGGGGTAAACGATTTTAATGTAACATTTTGTATTTATTTCCTCACTTCTCTATGGCTGTCTAATTTTACTTTTATTAATTAAATGATAATTGTTTCAATATTTTTGTTAAGCATATTGGAGAATTTAGTTTGCTTTAAAATATATTACATCATTGAGAATTTCCCTTAGAAAATCGCGACGTTTTTAGTATGTTGGATTCGATTTTTATAACATAAACTAGCGCCTGGAAATAATTCTACCTGAAGTAGTAAGTGTAGTCTATGATCGACGAAAATAATGTTTAACTTTTTTCGTATGCGAATTATGTGAAAGTTGCTGAAAGTATTTAAAGAACTTTCGAATCTTAAAGATTTCATTCCACAAGGCTTATTATATATTAATGTGTCGCCAAAACAAACATTAATGTTATCAAAATTAATCTCCAAATGCAGATGGATCTCGCACCGCAAACCACATGTCTAATATTATTTTTTAATATTTGTTGTTGTAGCGGCAATAGAAATAGAAAATCTAAGAAAATGTGAACGTTCTACTTCTTACAGTTCATGAGATAGAGCCCGGTGACAAACAGATAAACTGAGAGAGAGAGAGAGAGAGATGGATGAGTGAGCCTTTTTAATAGGGTTCCGTTTGTTATCCTTCGGGGACGGAATCCCAAATGATTGAAATCTCCTACCCATTTTAACGCATAATTTTTTATATCTACTATCATAACAAATATTTAAAATCCGTAAGCAAAGTTATTAAATATTTCTCACAGGTTTAATTTTTTTTTTAAAACGACCTTCAAATGAACCAAATACTTATTAAATCTATATATAACCTCCTAACACATACATTTAGCAAGTCCATGCAACATGGTTGACCACTTAGAGCAAATTAATTATATTATCCTCAACGCTCTTAAATTTACAATTTCGTTTGCAAAATTTTAGATTGTCTACGCTTGCGATGACATCTTGGGATCGGGTCACCTCCTCGTCTTTAATATGGCAGAGATAGTGTTGGCTGGTCCTTGCGTTGTATTCTTCGACGAGTACTGCTTGCCAAAAAAGGTCTTCCTGTTCACAGCATCATTGTAATACTTAAAGACAGCGTGGGAGGGGTGGAGGTGGGGGGTTTGTTGCGCTTTTTTTTCTCCACATCAGAAGCACATTTCACTACATTATTGGTGCAATTATTTACCGGTTGCCTTATAACACGGTGCCCACGAGTTGGATTTAGAGGTTACAACTCAGTGCAGCCTGGATGGAGAGGGTTTTTCCTGACCCGCAAGGCTAGCTATCACCCTCGATGTTGATTTGCCGGCCTAAAAGCAGTACAGTAATGCTTTTATGCCGGTTTCGGCAGGAATACATGTGAGAGATCGAGTATTCTGGATGCTTTACTTTTTACAGCTTTATTGTTACTTAACATCATGTCAAATAGAGGTCAAGTGTTAACCCCTTGAAGACGAAAAATATAAGACTATAAGCTAAATTTTATCGCGTCTTCTTTCTATTTGTAAGTGATGACGTAAACTAGCTGTATTTAGGTAAACAGGTTTTGAGTTTGATTTTGATTTTGAAATAGCAGATTTAAAGAGGTAAAAGTCTGAACGATAGTATCAGTGGAAAGCAGTTGGCAGTGTCGTGTCTATTTTTGTCCTGGGCGGTATGCGCGCAGGCACCGTGCGGTCAGCGACCGCCTGCCACCATCGCCGGAGTGCATGCGGGGAATCACATTTAAAAACCTCGAGTGGCGAGAAGAAAGGTTCAATATATCATCGGGTTTTTATAGTAATAACACATTTTAAAAAGAATAGTTTAACAGCAGCCCTCACTTAGTTTTTTCATCCTTTGATATCTACAAACATATATCACACAACCTTCAGAAGCACTTTCATTTGTTCGTTATATCTTTTATAACATGATATCTCTATAAAATTAATTTGCTACACTGGTTGGAAAATATTATTCGATGTATGAACCAAAATCAAATGTGTCGATATGTATATCTTCCATTTTACGACTTTTTTTCTCTATGTATAGCTAAAATCAAATATAGAGCAGGCACCACAATATAAACTGAGGGATTGCCAGGCTTAGGATTTATGCAATAAATTCAACCAACATTTGTTGAAAATCTTAAACAAAAGAGAATCTCCAAATAATTCAACGTATAGGCCGATGTACAAAAAAAAATATCGTTAATAAAGTTCCTACCATGGTCGATACAAAGACTCGATGTCCTCCGCTGCATCAAAGGCTGTATTTACAGAGGCATTACGCTAACAACCGCCACTTACAACAATCCCACAACAAAATACGCTTTTTCGTAACAACACAGTGAACAACAATAGGAAATGCGAAAATGATGACGACGTAAAGAATCTAATAACAATACATGCTTTGAGAATAATGTGTGTCATTAATGTCATTTTAAGGTATAAAAAACATTATATGTGTAAATAATAAAAAAATCCAATATTTGGGAATCCATTCGCAATTACCTTTCTTGACAAAGAATATTAAATAACAAAATATAATTATTCAAAATGACGTCTGGCTATTTACTATTTGGGTGACAGTGATAGGAAATGTAATGTCATTTTTCTTTCGCGTCATCTTTCACTCTTTAAGGGTTTAGGTGGTGTTATTCTTTCCTTTTTTCTTTATATACTCTTTGTCTTTATTCTGAAGCATTTAGGTAGTTGACATTGGTTGGTATAAATCTCACTTACGTGTTGATAATAAAATAAAGGCTATTGATGTAAGAAATAATATATAATAAATTGTTATTTATTACTGTTTTACAAAATTATGAAACAAATATTTTGGCGTATTTTTCTTCATGCGAAAGTGAATATGTTTAAACGATTTTAAACTTCTATTAATGTTGAACGTATTCAGCAAACAGAACAGATTAATTAATTAATTAAAAAAAAAAAACAATTTATTTTCGGTGTGAATGGTGCTCACTGATAAAAAAACAGATTTCTCTTTAACATATTTCCAGTTGTTTTGCAAGTTTTTGTATGATTTCACTACTCTTGTGTGATATAAATATGTAAAAGTGAAGTTATTTACGATTCCTCTTGGCGTGTACGCGTTTTCTTTCGTAAAGAAATAACCGGTTGCGAGCTACACAATGTGTCGGATGTCGTCTAGTAAACTTGCATCGCTACGTAGATCCTGTTTAAATTGCAGACGATGTTTTTAGCCTTGTCAGATAGCATCGTATTTTACAACTTGAACTTTGTGTTTGTGTGCGAAAGGTGCCTTAGCGATTGTGAACTTAATATTCTATAGTACATGGAGGAGTTTCTGTGTCAACAATTTTCCTAATCCTATATTCTAAAGAGCATATATAATTTGGATTATAGTAGAGTGTTTTCAAACACGTCTAGCTAGCTACCACCCCCAATGTCAATGTACTCGCCATACCAGAATGATTGTTTTGCAGCAAACATGTGAGAGTCAGAAGTATTCTGAGAGCACTTCACCATTTACCGACTCATTTTCACTTAATATCCGGTGAGTTGACTTAAAAAGAAGATTGTCTAAAAAAATAAATTCATTGTTATCAACAGGCGTACCACTTACTATTAGGTGAGTGTTTTGCTCATCTTTGGTTCGTTGCATAAAATAATACTATACTGTTTATAAAAGTCTAAACTGTCTAGATTTTTTATTCATTAGTTTAATTTAATTCACTATAATTGCGCATTTTACCACCTAAATATTCGTATTTATGAATGTAAAAATGATTTTCGTATAGCTTAATACGTTGTATGTGTGAGATACAATAAATTTCTTACACATGATACTTTTATTCTTGCATCTATCTTGAAAACCGACAATACATAATGAAACCGCAAAAAAAAAGCGATTGGTATTTTTTAAAAACGCCTCGTTCCTCGCGTTAGTCAGTGGGCTTACGAAACGCAAATATACTCACACGTTTGGAATGCCACTTTAACCGCAACCGGAAAGGTGGTTACCTGGGGACCCGTTCGCGAATGACGGACAGGTGTGCACTGACCTTTGCGGGACAGTTTTTTTTTGGACTGTAAATTAACTAATTGATCAACGAAAGTGAGAAATTGACCGATATCTGTGCTGATATGTTTATGTCAAATTATAAGGTGACGTAATTATATTAAAACTTCAATGAAACGGAATGCTATGAACTTAAGTAATTATTTGTAAATATATTATTTTTATAGTGATTTCACTATGATCTTTATGATGTTTCGATTGAATGTTTTAACTGTGATTGAAAAACATGGTCAGTATTAATTCTCTCAACACATTTCTAAATTTCACTTTTATGATGATTTCACTATTGTCGGATGTGTTATAAGTTATCGAATATATATTATATAAATAATATTGTTTTGTTCTCCAATAACAATTCGTTTTCAGGCTCATTGAAATGAGTTATTTTTAAATATCACCGCAATAGATGCATGTTTTGCATTTGTTAATTCAAATAAAATTATATGTATATGGGGAAATGTAGATATGTGGATCGATATATTCTTTTATCTTCTTTTTTAATGGTTATGGGCTGACATTTGATCTCGATTTCACCTGATGGTAAGTGAGGATGAGGCCGTAGATGGTAAATCGTGTTCGCCTTAATTACGTATGACTGCCGGAACACAGCAATGCTGTTGTCAGCAGATTGATATTGAGGGTGGTAACTAGCAAGATGGATTTAAAAACCCTACCACCATTCATCTATATATCGATAGCTGAAAAATAGTGCTACAATTCCAGCAGGTAAAAAGTGCACACACACAGATACACCTGTCCCCATTCTGTGCATAGAATTTAACATCTAATGCAATTTGAATGTTTCTTCTTAATATTTATGTATGAGTTTTAGTTCTGTAATAGACATTTTCTTTATCTACATTTTTATCGTAAGTTCTTGTGGTGCGCGATAGTATAGAAACCATACATTTAACTCTTTGCGGACCAAGCGCTCTTTGCCGTTTCTTTCCTACATGTTTCGAGTTCCATTCGACATTGAACAGTAAAGGATTAAACATAATCTGGATATTATCTACTTTATATTCCCGAGAGAGAATTTTATATAAGGACTAGTAAAGGATACTTTAGTTATTTCCATAAAAAAGGTTTCATGCATAGAAATAAAAAATAACATTTGGAAAAATTTCGATTTGATAACCAGTTTTAATGGCAAATGTTTCAATTTATGGGACAAACTTTTGACGCTAAACTAAAAATAAGAGAAAATGTCGATTAACTTAAGTTTTAAATGCCTGTCTTAAAAACAACGGCTTATGACCTATACGTCTTACTTTTCTTTCACTCAACAGAAATAAAGTAGTAATAAGTAAAAGCAGTCTGCCACCTATTATTTATCTATACACAGTAAGACACATAATACAGCCATAAGTTATGTTAACTACTCTTAAATCAATTATTCATTTACATTACATTTAATTACATTTAAAACATTTCCTAATATACGACTATTCTCCATCCATTATTTCTCTGGAAACATTGAAAATAATACAAATAAAACCAATTAAATATTACTTCACATATAACCTCTTCGAAATTGATCCACAAGAAATACAAATATATCGACATAGTTTTGTTGAAAAGCAACTACAATATAATAAACAAAATATGCAAAGAATACTGGGCTAATGGATTTTATACTATTATACTTTTCACACCCTGTATACAACAATATTATGCTTAGGCGATGTATATATAATATATAATGTTACATGTATATATAGCACTGAATTTATACATATAGATGTAATATTTGGCAAACTAAATAAGTTTATTTGCTTTATTAAATATGGAAATGTGTGGTAAACATCGACGGCATAATTTACATTTGTAACACTTTATCGAGCGGTAGCCGATTTTAAAGCTTTTCGTCGACGCCCACATTTAGCCCATTATTCAGACTTTTGTGGCTGATGCCTATTGAGAGATAAACTATCAGAAGATTGTTCAGTTCTTTAATTCTACATATTCATTTTTAAATGAGAAAAAAACTGTGCGGTAAAGTGTTTATCGAGAAAAACACAATAAGATGAGAGAATTTCTTTTCCGTCACCGGTCAATATTGTGTTAAGAGTTAAAGTGATAACATAAAAATTGCATTTTATGGAAGCAAATTCAGGAATTAACTGTCTATAAAACTGCAATGTTCACTTTATGATAATTAAATCTCATAATCCAGCTTTTTCTTTACAGTGTTTTCGAAGAGTTTTTAACTCTTATTGAATACAACAGACTTTGATAAGTACCGATCGCACCGTAATTCAAGAATTATTTAACAATGTGTAACATTATTATAAGGATATTTTTTTGTTAATACCAATAATCAAAAACTACGCCTCATCATATTAAAACAATATTATTTATTTCTTTTAACCAAATTAGGACAAAAATTAATCAGTGTTAGAAAGTCAATCTATTCCGAGCGCCGATAGGCGCCCACAGTAGTCGAAGGGTTTTTTTTTTTGAAGTTTACAATTTAATTTGAGCTCAATGTTATTTTGTTTATAGGAGCAGTTTAATATTTGGGTTTATGTTGGTCAGCTTCATACCTGCTATTTGATACAGATAAATAGTAGTCGAAGGTTTAAAAGATAGTTTATACTACTACCATTAATTCTAAAAGTAATTTTGCTTTAGACTTTTTCCATAAAAGAAATTTGGTCACGGTTAGAAATAATCGATCAAAAGACTTGAACGGACTTTCGCTTTTATTTTATTCTACACATGGGTACAGTGACGAAACATTTGCACGATAATATAATTACCATGTTACATTGAATAATTTTCACGCTTGTTGGCATTGCATCAGCGTACACGCGATTATAGGCCATAAAGTAATAAAGTTAAGTACGACCTTCATATCTATTGATAATTATTCATGTAGGTTGTATCAACGAATCAAAAGTGCGAAACGTTTGTGCAACGTATATGTCAACAATAAATTTCAATATAAAGCTAATTTATAATAAATAGTATAGATTTTGGATTGACTCATTTTAGGATGTATTAGTCAATAATGACATAACAATACACACAAAACGTAATTAACAAATGATATATTTGTTAATTATAAAATGAGTATAAAATGACTATTATTATTATTATTATTATGTAATTTTTTTTATTAAATGATACGTCACATAACATATAAAAATAAATATTTAAATGATTGATTTTACTTGCCTTTGCTATCATCCAATTGGCTGTATTATAATGATACCTGTGTATAAATAAAACATCGTTGAGAAACATGAAACTGGCAACATGATTTTAATAACATAAATTATAACATTCCAGATTATAACTCTTATTTACATTAGTTTTAATTAAAAGTATCTTATGTTACATTTCTTGTAACAATAGCTATCTCCCAATATTTCCAAGTTCCATCAAAATCGATCCGTTTTCTTTATTCCATGTTACAAACATGTTATTGACAGACAAAAATTTTATTAATCGCGTTTTAACCAGAAATAGTAATATTGATATAGATTTAAATCATTTTCTTTCATACTTAATTACAAGCAATTCAATTGGCGAATTTATTGCCTCCTGTCATCACCTACCAGGCAACCATACGTTAAGTAGAGTTAAAAAAGTATTTCCAACCTTACGGTAAATACCCATTCCGAACTATTTTAACATGGTTAGTTTTCCTAAAGTGGAACGTGTTACACAGATAAGACAAGAACATGGTGAACATAGATAATGTACGTTTAAAGGCGGTGAAACTAAAGTATTGCTGTATGCGGCTGTTTTGTGAAAGCTAGCTTATGCCGCATTAGCAACGCTCGTGAACTTGGCCCATCGCTGGGGTTACCAGCTCCGAAATAATATAAAAGTCAATGAGAGACTGTATATAGAATACTACGACTTTTTAAAGTTGTTCCTGACATTAAACGGCATTCATGTTAATAAATAGTATATTTGTTTTAATATTTAAGCAAAAGACAATCGCTTTGATTATATTCGTTTAAAAGTACAAATGTGACAGCTGAGTTAAATATCATATATACCAAATGTGACCATCAATTAGTGAAATATTAGGTATGGCTTATTGTTGTTCTCTCCAATCTTCTGTCGTGTTCTTTATTATGTAAACTTTATAGTTTTGACTAGTTTATAGCAGTATCACATGTTATGTTCCATTAAGACTCCGTTGTAAAGTAATTGTTCGTCTGTGTTGCCATATCCACGGTCTTATCAGTTCTAGGTAAAAAAAGAAGATTTAGCCCTTTTAAAAAACGTTGTCTATGATACAATCTCATTATCAATTAATTTACTATTTATTATACTACTGATTTTATTGATTGGTTTACACGCTTGCCTTGTAACGCGGATGTCCAGGGATCGACACCGAGCTACAGGTGTTGTGGAGTCTGGATGGTGGCAAGGTTTTTCGAACCCGCCTGGCAAGCTACGATCCTAAAAGCCATAACAGCTTTGCTGTGTTGCGGCAATTATATAAGTGAGAGCCATATGTATTCTGGGCGAATACGCTTCATCAGCTACAGCCTCATTGTCACTTAACATAAGATGAAATCGTGGCGATGTATTAGCCCATAACCTATAAAAAAAATGTTAACAAGAGGAGGAAGATTAATTTTGCACTTGTTCAAACTTTTTGTTAATAAAACAACATAAGGCGACATTTACAGGAATTTTTATTATATTATATATAAAAACGTTTAATATTTCTCCACATTCAAATGAGTTCTACGTTTCGATAATCAAAATTTATAAACACGTAATACCCAACTGACATAACTCCTTATGCTTAAATCTAAATTACATTCAAGATTATCTACAAAGTTGTCACTTTTAATAATAGAAATTTATGTCCCTCATATTAAAGTATATAATCCCATGACCTACTTAATACACACATTTATCTACTTCGATTCACTGCTGTCATAATAAAGAAAGTACACCGCTATATGACAAGTTAAATAGGTGAAATTTCTCTGTTTCTCCGATGAAGAATACACCTTATACATGTTGCAAAGCATCTAAATTGAATTTGCAAATGATTATACAAATTATACAACTGATGGGAATCGAGGTAGTCGTTTAGGTGTATTCTGTATGAAACACGTCGACCATGTAATAATAAAAAAGAAAAAATTAAATACATAAATTTATATTTATGTATTGTAAATGATTGTTGCAGCTCTATATAGTCCATATTTAATACCACGTAGCGGGAAGTGTAGCATAGTGTAAAAAATTAACTAATATTAGTAACGAATGTACACTCGTATTAAGGTAATGTGGATACTATGATGATATATAAATATATTATAAAGTATAGACACACACAACCGTC
Source organism: Pharmacophagus antenor (assembly GCA_018245475.1). Classification (NCBI taxonomy): domain Eukaryota; kingdom Metazoa; phylum Arthropoda; class Insecta; order Lepidoptera; family Papilionidae; genus Pharmacophagus; species Pharmacophagus antenor. The sequence goes on along the minus strand of DWQX01000204.1, from coordinate 31,246 downwards.
TTAATGTTGAAAAGCAAATGTATTAACACTAGTTGAAAACCCATATCGCGACTTTATTACATTCTTTTTTGTATTTTTATAGTAAAACTAATAATATGCTGTGTGATTGAATATAGTAGAACTAAAGTACGGAAAAAGCTATTAAAAAATCATGAACAGGAATTTTTCTCGTCTTGTAAACGTGTAGGCATAACAATTTAAAACATTGTGTAAAACATATTCTGGTGGGTTAAAAAAAACTTTAACGCACCTTAAGTTCTAACAGAATCCTAATTCAGACATGGTTCAAGGCGACATAGAACCGTTCACTAATCAAAGTAAAAATACTGGCCAATAATATATAATTTAACTATTTTAAAACGTACAGGCTTAAAAAAAAAGTAACCATTAAGAATATTATATGTCAAATGCATTATGTGTTCAATATTTTATATTATACAACACTATATATTATTGAAAAACTGACAGTTCTTCCATTTTGTTTTTGTTTTTCGTCAGCTACTGGCTAACATTTGATGTCAATTTCATATGATGTTAAATGACATTGAGGCTGAAGATGGTGAACTGTGCTCGTCTTGCATACTCTGACTCTAACATTTCTGACTGTCAAAACACACCAATGCTGTTATGGTAGCTAACCAGGCGGGTTAGAAAAAAAAACTACTATAAACCAGACATCACTGTTCATATGTGGCGTCGAAATCGAACCAGGGAACTTCGTGTTATAGCACGAAGCTGCTGCGCCACGGAGGCAAGCTAATTTGACCACGAATAATGAAAATGCGCAATAAAACGCGTGTCGAATGCTTTGCAATTAAACATACATAATATTTGAACAATATACGCGCAATGTGGGTCAAGAGCGCGAATGTAGCGAGGCACGGTTTAGCAATACTAGTAATGGAAGAGACCGGGTTATTGTAATTTATTGTATATACGAATATTACATTACACGCCTAAATGTTGGTTCAGTGTAGGCGGTAATAGGCCAATTATGATAGTAGGAAGTCGTACTATTGGAAAATTATATTTATCGACTTAAAATGTTTACACACGATATCAATTTGGCTTGTTCTGATTTATCTATATGTATAAAAATGTATAGCATGAATAATATTTAAAAGGTAATCGACGAAATCCATCAAAAAATCTCTTCTGTGAACACTTTAGAATATTATTCTCAATATTAATTGTATCAACGAACTTATAGTGTATTTATAAAATGTGTTTTGGTATTATTTACGGTAACAGGATATTCCTAAAAATACCTTTTACTGAATGTTTCACCTTTAAGTGTGATAAAGAGAATAAGTAGTTTTTTCCTGTAACTACACCATGTCAGATATTTATTTCTAACTTTAGATTGGACTGCCTCCGTGGAGCACTGGTTTACCGGCTTGCTTTGTGACGCGGAGATCCCGGGTTCGATTCTCGGGCCACAAGAGTAGTGGAGTCCGGATGGTGGTAGGGTTTTTCAAAACCCCTCTGGCTAGCTAGCACCCTCAATGTCAATCTGCGGCCATAACAGCATTGCTGTATTCCGGCAGTCATCCATCTGAGAACCAAGTAGAATCTGGGCGGAACACGCTTCACCGTCTATGGTTTCACTGTTACTTAATATCTGGTGAAATCGATGCCAAGTGTTAGCCCATAACCAAAACATAAAAAGAAATTATAACTTTGTTACTCTAGAACAGTAGTTCCCAAAGTTGTCCTGGGAGCCCTCAGACGGCCCACGGGGGACCAGACGTTGGGGTTGAGGCAGACGTGAAAAAAAAGGGTCCACAAGTTCACAGCCTAATATTGATAAAAAATTGTTATCAATACATCCGTCTCGTTAAAATGATGACTTTTGTCTTTAAATGTTACTATGCATTTTAAAGTTGATTGTTTATGTTTATGTTATGCTGCCGATTCGTGATTGATACGTACATTAATGTTTTTTTTTTAATCATATTTAGTTCACATTAGCCTAATATCATTTATATAAATAGGATTTGCTATTTTACTTCTTATTTTTACTGCTCCAAATATAAGGACTCGACCGTGACATTTTTTTAAGAGTTTTGGAAATATAGTGGAAACGTAGCAGAGGGTCTTACGAAAACAGTAAAACTTTACAATTAGTCTGCGAGAAAATAAAGTTTGACAATCTCTGTTCTAGAATTTAGTAGGTGTAATAATTCGTCCATTTTAAGGTAAGTTTTTTTAAAAAAAAAAAAAGAATTCTGTAACAATCATTTGCGGTATCGCGTTTCCGCACGGTACGGTTGGTTTGAGAGCGTCGCGTCTCGACGGGCATACAAATAGTTATTATTCAATGAACGCTATTTGCTTACTACGTATCGTGTTACGTCCAACACTTCCTATCCTTCCGCTATATGCTGATTACCAACATTTACGTACACAATAAATCGCGCAACACGTTAAGAACGTGACGTAACTAGAATATATATATATATATATATTTATCGGAAATGTGCTAATGGTTGACTTGAATTTCTATCGATGTTAATTATGCCGTAGATATTGAAGCGTGCTCACACAGAATACTTCTGGGTGTTACATGCATTGCTATCAGAATACAGCAATGCTGTTAATGCGGCAGATTGACTGCTGCTTGCTGGGCTCGACGCTCCATTTGACGACTATTACAGCTTCATCGAAACTGGCTCACGGATCCGGTGGTCCGTGAGCTCTCGCACTACATTACTCTGGCCAGAGAAGCTGGCTTAGCCTAAATTTCAAGTGGCGAGCTACGTGATAGTCGAAGTCGAGGCGCGGGCCCTATGCGACTATCGTTCGCCTATGACACAATCCGCGGGGGCGAGAAGCGGCCAGAAATTCGGGCGAGCAGATAGACATCGAGGGTGTTAACTAGCCAAGCGGGTTCGAATAATCCCTTCGATCATACAAACTCCACTAGCCATGGCTCGAGAATCGTAGCGAGCGGTATACCACTGCTTCAAATATCAATTACAAATAAAGACACAGCCGTCGAAACGACACAATTACCTTGACCATTTATAACCTCGTGGGAGCTGTGAGATTAAAACTATCATGTTTCCCACAAATATTAGTCGTTGCACCATGAACACAATGTAATATTTTTTAAAATTTAGTTTAACGGACGAACCTTATTCAGACAATGTCAGCTATCAAGACCCATAACCGAAAGATAAAACAAATAAGTTTAATGAAGTATTAAAATTACATATTTATTTATTTAAGAGTTTTAATGCACATACTTTTGTACATAAGGCGGACTTAATGCCAAATTATATTATCTCCCAGTCTACCTTAGGGTTGAGCAGACAATGTGACGGTGCTTGAAAATAAGGAAAAGAAAAAGAAATACATATATATACATACAATCTTTAACAATTTTTTTTTAATTAATATGTTTAAAAATAGTGTAAATATCATAATCTCTTTATATTTCAATATAATATCAAATGGAATCATTGGTCAATTCGAAATTTAAATATTAAACGCTTAATGGGCATCCACGCCGCTATAGCAGCCAGTCTGCGACACCATTCACAATAAAAAGGCATAATTGACGCTTTATTACCTCTGTATCCGGCATTCGGCAATCGTAAAACTGAACGGATAGTTTAATTCGATGAGACAAAAAGCGACACTGTTACACCGACCTCGTGGGAAAATTGCATAAATGTTGCGAGACACCGTGTCAATCGGCAGAGGCGAGGATGATTCGCTGTGCTCATTGGTTTGAATTTGGTGTGCTCATTGGTTTGAATTTGGTGTGAGCTGAGGACATTTTCTCACTTGTAATGACAGTTTCAAAAAGTTTATATATTTCTATGAAAATTTTTACGTTGTTATCCATTTGAATGATGCACCTAAAATGTTTTTATTCATATTTAAAGCAAGAAAAATATTAAGCGTTTAATGAACTTTAAACATTAGTCATCCGGAAATAACAAAGACCAAAAAAACATGCACGACTTAAAAACAGACAACCATGAAAAATAATATTTCGATCAACATTAAATATAATAAGATATTCTGTTTCTAAATTTAGTAACACTTATGTACTTTTTAATATGTCGAAGCATTTTTTTATCATCACCCTCGGGCCTATAGTAATCAAATGGCACGATCTTCGGCTGAACGAATCCAGTTGCTGCTAGCTGCAACTATATTTTTACTTCACTCATCAGAAAGGAAGGCGTTCGTGAAAAGAGAAGATACAATTTATATCAGACTACCTTTAAACGGACTAAACTCGATTTCATCTGAGGTTAAGTGACAATGAGACCGACTTCTGACATTCTCATCTATGACTGCCGGAACACAGCAATGCTGTTATGGCGACTGATTAACTTTGAGGGTGGGAGCTAGCCATGCGGGTACATAAAAACCTTTCCGCCATCCAGTCTCCACGACTCCTGTGGTCCGGGGATCGAACCCGGGACCTACGCTTTGCAAGCTGGTAAACCATGTAAGCCACGGAGGCAGCCTTATAGTCTGTATATTCTACACACGTCCATAAATTTCTGCGCATACCCTAATACTACGTGTTTTAGTGCATCTAATACATTATTCTAATGAAGTTTTTTTTTCTTTGTAATTAAGATTCTAATTACCGTGTGCAAGCTGAGACCGTTCCATCGCTCTTGTTACAATTCAAACGCATTCACTCCGCGAACAAACGAAATATGAAAAGGTTAAATTGAACCGTTAGGTTACGGTAATCGCGTTTGTATTACCGCGCCGCATTAACTCGGACGTTTATTAAGAAGTTAGCGCCGCGTCATGCCAGTAGCCCAGTTAGAGATTTATTGTATGATAACCCGTTATTCATGAAAGGAGCTCTTACAACATTCCCACTAGAATAAATGAGGATATTTTACTAATTTACGGGATTTTTAAACGTTGGCTTCATACTTTTTAATAATGGATTTTATCTATTTTTTGTCGAAACGTATATAGTAAATATATTAATAATCGATACCAAATCAATTACGTCAAATTTATAATTAAACTTTTTACCTCCGTGAATTATCACGGAGGTAAAGAGCCTCATCTAAGGAATAATTAAAATCCTAATGAAATTTAATTTCTTAAGAATTTTTTAATTTTAATAGAAATATATTGATTCAAGCCGTACTTTACAGAACTCCTTGACTCAATAAAACGCCAGTAGTATTTGCGATTAAACAAAGCCGAAATTAGCAATTTAATTCCTGTTTTAATGAGAAGAAGCTGTATTAACTATTTTTCTTCTACGGAATATATTAGTTATTTTGGATTTATGACGAATTAAATCGTTTCGAAGATCAAATGGGAGGCATGACATGCCTCTCTCATGATCCGTACAAATATACTAAAACCATCAATCCTTTATCGAGATATCATTCTAGCGTTATCTGCTATCACAACAAGAAATTGTGAAGAAAGCAATTGTGAAGTGAAATAATTTCAAACCGTTACAGAACTTCCACAATGACCGAGTGCTTGTCCCGACCCCGACGAACTGTACAACCATAGAGTAGGCAATTTGCCAACCATATGGAGTGCGACCGGACCGTTCCTACGTAATACGGATAACGGTTTACCGCAGCATGATCACTGGTCATGTGGCTTGCGTAACAGCATACCAGCGATTTGATTTGACGATACATTACTCACGTTACATGACCGAGTGTCTTAGATTTTGTGTACGTGTCAGGACACCTTCAGCAAAAAGATTACATAAAAGTACCTAAAATCAGAATTATGTATGGTAAAAGAAATATGCAGTTCGAGGAGCAGTTACACAATAAGTTAGTATTCAATGTAAAAATATCATTTTCAATTAGATAAAAAAAAACATTGAAATTGTATCTCTAACGAAATCATGAACCGTTAGATTAAATCATTGCATATTATATTATTGTAATTATAAATTAAGTTTCACCTTAATGCATATTGTATTACAGATTCTTACAGAAATAAAGTTTCTTAGAAATGAAAATATCTCTGTTAGTTAGGATACAACTACCGATTACAATGGTGGTGTATTCAATAGCACAATGATGGGGTACTTCTACGTTTACGCGCATCACAAATACCACAACAAAAAATAACACATAAAATTGTGGTTAAAAGCAAAGCTTTACATGAAAATTATAAAGAAAATTAAAAAATTCCAACATCCACAAATCACCAGAAAGTTTATTTTGTATAGGGTTAGAAACTAGGTTTTCTTAATAGTGCGTAAGTATAAAAAGGGGAGACTGGCAACACCATATTCCGCTTCTCATCAACATAAGATGCTTTTTATACAATAAGTAGTTTAAATCGGAACATAGTGATGTTTTTTTTTTATTTTAATAATCCAAACATAATTATACAATCTTCTGATTCTACTAAATTCAAAACGATAGACACCGGCGATAGAAACTATCTGCTATGATGATTTCCTTCTCTTTCTCCGGCAAGACGAATCTACCTACGTAACGTTTACTATTAAATCTCTAAGCTATTTAATTCGTTATATTTCTACCGGTAGTATAAAATTATGATATCGATTTAAAATGAAAAGCATATAATTTTAAACCAAAATACAGAAATTCTTGCACCTTTTTTCTATAAATATCTTATTGTTTAAAATAATATATTATAATTTAAACATGTATACTTCTGTTATCCGTCAGCGTGGAAAATCAACACTATTGATTAGAGTAATCCGAGCATTTAGCCGCGTAGAAAACTTTTACAACTGTGTAATAATAATAATTTCACTTTTTTTTTATCTTTCGCATTTTTTTTAATCCAAATTAATAAGCTATAGGCGGAAATAGCATAAATACCTTTTTCGCTAACTGACGCCTACCTATTAATTCAAACTCTATTCCTTAGAAATACTATGTGACGACACCTATTTTCCGAATTTTATTAAAATCCTTCCAATCATTGTAAAGATATTTACATGTTTTCTAAATATTGCACATTTTTCATACTCCATTAATTTTCGCCCGATAGATGTGCGAGTCAAGCTCGCGATTTTATCCGTCGATAATGTGTAAACAATTCAACTTCCCCATATTTCAGTTTAATTTTTATGATTCGCGCCGGCAGAATTGCCATGATATTTTTAAGTATCATAAACAACTATTTAAACATCCAAGTTTTATATCGTTACAGATATGAGCCACAAAAGTTGTTTATTATCGGTTTTAAAGAAACTACAGATTTGGTTCACCAGTTGCTTTTCAATTGTAACAAAATGAAATCACTTTAGTATCACCGGCTGTCCACAGATATTTGGCGAATGACACCGGAGGGCAGTGTTAATATCTGTTCTAAACCTCTTTCATTCCCTCACTTTTATATTCTTTATTTATGTTTAGAACTTACACGGTGTGGGTACATTGCTCGGTATTAAGCGGGTGTATTCGAAAGTGGAAAGGGGGGCGAGCGACGCGCCTCATCGGGCGTCAACTCAGCCCTGGTGAGAGCAGCGCTAACCTTGATACGAAGACGAAAGTGCCCGGAAAGATCAGCGAGATGTCGGTTGTATGCAATCGGCACAGGCGAGAATTAAAAGATGGAGACACACGATCTTGTTCCAATGCCTAAACGGTACACTGAAGTTTACGTAAAAATGTATACATAATAATATTTTTTTATTTTAATTAAAGTATTATTTAACGAACACATAGAGCATGATATCAGATATTATAAGAACAAGAAATAATTAATTTTCCTGAATATGATAATAACTACAAAGGAGCACAACAAAGTTAGCACAATTTTAATGAATTAGAAATTAATTAAAATTAAAAGTAGTACACAATATGATGTATAATAAATGAAACATAATTAAAAAATAATAACAAAACATTTTATTATTTTTTATGAAGCACGAATCTGGCAAAAGCCCTGCTAGTGTATTTCAATTATATTTCTACACACGTAGAAACGGATGGTCATAGCGCATCAAAATTAAAAAGCGATCGATTGGAAGGTGATAAAGTTGAAATTTTATATATATAAGGATAATAACACATTTAATAGAAACAACATTTACTGTACACCCAGTGTGCAATCACCCTAAGTCCAATTTTGTACAACAGTTAGATCGATAGCCGCATACAAATTCTTTAGGATTAGTTTACTTTGGTACTACTCCAAGGTAATGTCAAGATCTTATATCCGGATACCGTGTTCACGTTTTGAAAGAGAAATCAAAGAGTCCAACCTACTTGCGTGACGCGAAATTACGATTGCTATCGGTCAGGCTAATTGTAAGTCATAAAGACTGAACCGTATTATAAAAGCACTGATGGAGTAAATGTTTGTTTATTCAATTTCTCCACGCCACTAAAAATTTATCGTATATGGTACATATTTTTATCGGTTATAAGCCAACACGGCATCGATTACACCTGATGTTAAGTGATTATGAGTACCGTAAATGATGAAGCATTCGCCCTTAATACTTTTGGCACTCATGTATTTGACTGCTGGAACATTGAAAGGTTGTTATGCCGGCAGATTGTCATTGAGGATAGTAGTCAGCCAGGCAAGTTTGAAAAACCCTATCACCGATCACAAAAATAAATTCGATTTTATATTTACTCAAAACTGCAATTATTGATTGCACCATCTACATTGTGAATATAAAAGCATTATCGCTAATACTATTATTTCCTTCATTATTTAAACGATCAATAAACACTTAAATGTTTATATCTAACAAAAAAAATGTACCTCCAAACACTGGCCACATTTAATTGATTTAATAAATGTAATAAAGGTTATGAAAGCAATTCAATTTCAAACATTGATTGTTTGCCACTTATAAATTTTATAGCCTTTCAATTTGGCATAAATGTTTATTATAACAAACGTTCAATCTTTGTATAATGGTATTTTTATTGTACTCTACGCGAATTTTGCGATTAGCATTCGTCTAGTGGACAACTTTAATTGCGATCGCTCTCGTTTCTTTTTAATTCAGAAATCACGTGCGCTGTACACATGTTTATCGAATTAATTAATAATGCATGTTCCTTTATTTTGTTTCCTTCGGAATAACCAAAATATTGAAGCTATCAAAAAACTTCAATTGATTAGAGGAATTTTCGTGAAACAATAATATACGAGTGTTTAATAGAGGCAAAAATTAATTGCACCGATTCTATATATATTTGTTTACCTTTTTTTCGTATAAGCTCTTTGTGTCAGATTAATCTTTCCGTTATATTCAGTGTAAAATATTTGATAAAAAACTATTGTAATTTTCCAATGCATCATATATTTTTCATATCCGTTGAGAAATAAAGGCGTTGGTCTAAAATGTAAATATCTGCGGTGGAGGATAAATTATTTCTCTTAAATAAAATTCTTCTAACTTTAATTATTTATTTCATAATCCTAATATATGTTAATTACTATAAGTTCGAACAGTTCTAACCAATAGTATTTTGAATGTTATTAGTATGTATATCCTCCGGTTATAATTAAGGAAAATATTAATTAAATATCATTAGAATGAATCATTAAATTTACGAGCTCCATGAACGCTGACATTGGAGTTACTGAACAATAATAGAGTTTCACGGCCAACTTTATCAACGACATTGAGTCAGGTCAGTTTGCTTCATTATTATTAAATACTTATTCAATATGCAGGGTTAACGATTCACTAAATGGTCTACTCAATTATGTACGTATTGTCGACTTACATTATCATATTAAATTATTAAATATTATCACTTCATTACCTTTTGTGTCATCAGTAGCTAACTCCTAGTCAGTTACAAGGAGAAAGGTCTTTAATTTTATTATTAGGTTTTGTGAAGTATGACTAACGTGGGAAATGTATTCGATGCACAAATATCTGATGCGAAATTTTACGAAATGATTTTATTTAACTTTAGATGTTTTAAAGGTTATCTACAATTTAAAAGGGTGGATGAATAGATTATGAAAAAAGGGAGATTGAGTTAAAAGAAAAATTCTGGCCAGTTAAAGAACTTGAGAGATGACCAGCTTTAGAACATGAAAGTTGAAAATCTATTTATTATGACCAGAACGATTCAAATTGCCGTCTCTTCTTTACCTCGATGAACTTGTCGTGATTAGATTGTGACCACAATTTTTGCGATGTACGTTACATTTAGAATAATTTAGAATTTTTTGTAACCAGGTTACTCTTGGCTGATTTACGATATTTCAAGTCAACAGAAAGTTGGACCAGAGAAATTATGTTCGTTAGAATCATATATCATGATGGATAATATTATTTATTATTTGCTACAAACTATAAAAATCAAATTTATAATATTTTTTGCTTATACGAAATTACTGGATACAAATAAATAAATTAGTACACAGGAATATATTTGTTAGTTCGTGAGAACTAGCGCTTGCGGTATATTTTCACGTGTTAGTTTAATCAATAATAAATCATAAAAACATTCTTAAATCGTGTTTACACTAGTCGCACGTATATGAAATTATTTGAATGATGTTAAGAAAGCAAATTAAACGAATTTTAAATGATTTAAGTTAATCCTGCTTAACAACATCCACTTCAAATATGCTGCAAAGTAGAGCAGATGTGAAAGATAACGGATGTCTGAGCATTCCTTCTAACGGATGCGGCAGCCTTGCGGGATGACATTGCAATTGATTATAGCTCATAGATCTACAGACGAAGTGTTTTTAATGAATGATTTGCTCTTATTTTAAATACTAAGATACGAATAGATGATTGACGGACAATTTAAAAAGAAATAATTTATTTTCATTTAAGTGGAAAATATTATTTTAATATACAACTAAATAGAAAAAAGTTATGTTGATACATGTAAAGTAATCTAAAAGGTAATTTTATTAAAAAGTAAAAAAAGGTTTTGTTACAGTATTAATAATTTAAAATATATTAGGAGTTTAAATAAGTTTGTCCTTTAATTTTAACCATGCTAAATTTTATATGTTTGCAAGGTCCGACGTTAGAAACAGTTAATATTATCTTCTGGCAGGTTAGTGATGAAGATTCTAATAATAATAATCCTTTAGAAAATTTCTTATGTCTTACTAACATGCATATGTCCTACTCAAATTGTCACCGAGGTCAACTGGTAGAAATTTCTTTTGTCTCTTCGTTACGAATTTAATATGGTGTCGATTAAGCTAATCATTAAAAGTGAACACCGTATTCAATACCCTGTTTGTCTACCATGAATAAAAAACATACCAGGAGCAATAAAATTTTAAACCAAAGAATATTCCAATTAATTAAATAAAAATCAATTTTCTAATTCCGACTTTGTTTAATAGTAAATACTACTACTAGTAAAATACAATCTGAAAGCGTTTCGCCACTATACATGGCATCCTCAGATGTTATGCGTTCAACAGTACGACATCGAAAAATATTCTTTATTAAAATCGTTCAGCAAATATTTAAGCGATAATCGAACTCTATTTGGGTTAATTAATATAGTGATCTGTTAATAAATTTGAATCGGTCACGGTACTTGACGTTGTACTTCATCGTATAAATCATCTGCACCACGGTCTAGGATTACGGTACAGTAGACCGTTACTCCTGACGATAGAGAAAAAAAAACGAACTCAGTTAAATGCTTAATGGCTCATTGTTTACTTGAGGTGGTGACTAATTTTGTTTCTTCGTTTTATTTACCTACAACGTTTTTATAAAACGAAAACGTTGGCGAAATTAATTCCGATGTCTCTTTTTTCGCGGTCTTTTTACGTATAAATAATAATTATATGATATTTATATATTTGTTTTGAGGAAAACAGACGCGAAAAAATCGAAACTCTTTAAAGAATTCTATATTTAGTTTATTTTTATCGATTTCGAGCTAACACTTGACCGTAACTTCACCTGATATTAAGTAACATTGAAGACAAATAGTGAATATTGTTCACCCAATATACACTTGGCTCTCACATATTTTCATAGCGGCAGATTGCCATTAAGGGTGGTGGCTAGCTAGCTAGAGAAGTTTGAAAAACCATACGATCATCCAGTCTCCAATTAGTTCTGTGGTCCGGAAATCTAACCCCGAACATCCGTCTTACAGGGCAAACATTAAATCCTTGTGCCACAGAAACAGTTATAATTTTGCAAACGATTGACATAAACTAAAGGTAATTGTTAGTGATCACGATAATAATCAAAAAATATAACAGTGTAGCCACCCCTTACAGACGGAGTTCGATGGTAACTGAATGAAAAAAGCAGAAAAAAATCCATAATTTCCAAAAGCACATGTTACAGGAGTCTATATTTACACGAGTGCTGATAATGACAATGATACTGATTGTACTACGAGATTATATTGTTTTTTTTTTACAAATTTTTTGTTTCCTCTTAATCATCTGTACTCTAGTTTAAAATCGACAGGCAGAAAATGCAATTTGTACATTAAGCCCTCCTTTAGAAGAAAGAATTGTGCATTGAAACGATTAAATACATTAATATCAGCAAAATACTCGCACTTCAAGAGTTAACAATCCAAAGGATTATGAAAATCTAAAAATCTTCTTAAAACATTATCGATTATTAAGTTCCATCTTCATGAATGTACAACATACCTGTGGTCACGATAAATAATTGATTTAATTGCGGTATATACGATGCTTGTCATCGTCTGTATAATCATGTAACAGATTGAATGGGCAATCATTGTTTTAATTAATTTATCTGTCAAATGCCTCTTTACTAATTTCTACGTTATTTATTGCTTGTGGTTATTTTAAAATTTACATTAAATACTTGCAAATTATAATAATTATTTTAACCCCAGAGACCTTGATGATTTATAAGTGTCATATAATCATATGTGAATCTCTGTATTCTATTATAAAGTAGTTCCTAAACGATTTTGTTTTCATTTTTTGGGGAAATGTTGAACTCATATCTATTTTTAAGTGTTCGAGAATTTAAATTAATTATTTCTCTGCAGAATCATATTCACCTGCATATCGTACTATGAAAGTATCCACAAAAAATTCTAAAATCACTAAAAGAGTTTCACTTGGACGTTTCGAAATTATCCGCCTTTATATGAACTTACGGAAAAACACAGAAAACAGTGTTAGCCTATATTCTGTGAAAGCAATTATGAATATACCTAACGATAAAAACTCAGGCAGTTCATTGTTACCCACTCCAATACAGACAAACGTAGGTTATTGCCAGTTTAAAAAAAAAACATTATTAATTACTCTAATCCATAGTTGTATGTTGTAACACAGGATACTCTAGGCACGCGCCGGCTGCGCAAGACTCGATCCTTGGACCGGAACGGCGACTATTGTTCCACACGCCTATCGTAGCATCTGTGGATAAACATCGGAGCTTTACCCCAATCGGAGCTATTTGAAACATGTGTAGATGTGTTGATCACTTATTTATGCCTCCATACAAAAATAAAACCATACTGCACGCGAAAATTATTTATATGCGTCTGTAAAATTCGTTACGATTCGTATAACAAATGTTTTACGTAAAGAATAAACAATACGTTTTTATTATTAATTTATCTAGTTTTTTTTAATTATGTTATTGGCAACACTTGACCTGTCTTCCATCTAAAGAAAGATGACAATTATTTCGTAATAATTATACGTCATATAATATAGAGACAATTGGTAAATATAGTCGAACATAGACATTTTTCTGCTGCTAAATTACAAAATAGCGAATTGATTCTATAATTATTTTTTTATTCTTATGTTACTAGAAATTATTGAAAAAAATATATGCATTATTCAATAGAGTACAGAACATGCGTAAACTTGATCGTAGCATTAAATTTACTGAAATATCTTCAACAACATTGAGGGTAACGAACAAATAAAACTTTTGAAATACTCAACAAACTCAACAACAAATATTCATTAACGAAATGAAAGGTTTATAAAAATTCTTTAAATCATCTATTGTTCTGTGCCAATATTGCAGTGGTGTGAGTGAATTGTTTGCGAATAGACAAATGGAGATAAACAGCGTGGCGTCGGGCCTCGTTGTTGTGGGAATGGAATTATAAATGCATATTAACGCTCCCGCTATGTCCCGGCACACATATTTCGCTTGTAACAACTTTAGTCTGAGAACTACGCTGTCATGGTTTCAACTATAAAGTATAAACGTGAAACAAAAGTGAACAAATAATCTAGTTCAAGTCTTAGAACATTTTGAAAATCGAACTGTCATCATTGAATTTTGAAATAATTTAAATCGATTATGATTAAAGTTTTTCCATTTAATTTAAGAATCCATTTTTTTATTATTGCAATAAAGTCAAATAGTTATTTGGATCAAATTACTTGTACAAACTACAAAAATATAATAACTTACTACGTACGTTGTACAAGAGAATGAAGAGATATAAGTAGATGATATTAACCGTATAAATATCACTAATTATTTTTGTAAATATAAAAAATCAATATCTAATTCGAATCATTAATGCCAAATTGAGATTGAATATTAAATAGAAAAATAAATTATTACTGAATTCACACTCAATGACTTATAAATACGAAAAGAAAACGGCGAAAGAATTTCGTAATTGCCAATATATTTAAATGCTGTAATAAATGTTAACAATTATCATTCTCTCTCGGATTTCTACGACATCTCTCAATATAATCTCATAAACGACCACTGTTAAGTGCCTTATCGGCAGACATTCTCACATCTGTATTGTGAATAAAAGACTTTCTCTCACAAAAAAAAACTGTAATATATTACTTACAGCCATAAAAATAAAGTCACATAATTCGAAAAAGTATTCACTATTGGAAATTCGAACAATTTCACTTCGAAATTTAAATTTTACTTGCCGTGTGTTATGCTTTTTTTACTACGCAATCAACCAGAAAAACGTAATTTGTTATAAAAGCACAATGCAATGAGCATTCAGAGCAAGAGGTGCCCGCGGAAGTAGTTATTTCCGTTCAGGCACGCAATGAAACGAATAAATATTTGATATAATATGATTACCACATTTGATAATAACCATGTTTGACACTCATAAAACTACACATTACACACATCATTATCGCAATAATTCTTAACAATGTTGAACAAAAACGATACCATGCGTCCTAAAAACATTGTCGTGAAAAGAATGCACAAGTTCTGCTGTTTATAGTATTATAACCGGTTTTATAATTCGGTTTATGAACGTATAAACGAACAGTTTATTACCCCACCGTTAGTTGCAATGTACGCAGGGATATCTCTTGAAGTTGTTAATCCTTGGTTTTCATGGAAAATGTAAAGTTAATTTCCATTACCCCACTTTAAGATAATAAAATCTAATATTACCCTGTGAAATCTATACAACGCAATATCTACACACCGCTGTATAGACGTACAATTATAGCTAAATTGTTTAACTGATCTTCATTAATTTTTTAATGAAAATAAAATGTATACACTACATTTGTAAAGTACCGATTAAATTCTTTCCTTTTGCCAATAACCACAAATTTTTGTAAAAACATTCTCGCCAAAAAAATCCTACTTTATGAGGAATACGACAAAAACTACATGATGGCTACAGGTTCTTCAAACAGCTTTTAAATTAATGTGAATTTAGTACAACATTATAATAATAACTTTAAAAAATCTATGACCTAATTCTTAAGTAAGTCTTTGTAACTACTTTTGTTGTCTAGACGTCATGAGTAAACAATACCTAGAAATAAATACCTTACGTAGCCCGATAACAAAATATGGCTTGTAGAGTCACGTAGGGCTTTGGTCATATACCAATAATGCGGTCATCGTCCTTAACGATTCTTGTCCTCAATTTCATACAACTTGTGTTGTGATGCAGGTGTTTAAAAAGATATAGTACTTAAGAATAATAGCACCGCAAGAAAACTAAGCCGAAAAATATTTCTCAGAGGAAATTAAAATAAGTAATTTTAATATTGTTTCCTGCGATAATTACAACTATCTCGCACATACACTGTCATCAATTCTATCTTAGCAGTTATTTAACAAGCATCCTCTTAACGAGTTCGATCTAAAATTTAGACTTTGTTAAACAAACACCGTCTGAGTGCAAAGATCACTTTGACATATTGAATAAATAGTTATTATGTAAAATTATAATTAAAATGACATGTACCGCACATATCATGCTTCAGTATTTATTAAGCTTTATTAATAAAGGTTCATAATATAATAACATAGTCATAATAGTCAAAATGACGAACCCTAAAAAATTAACATAGAACAGATACTGCTTAGACTACGACTTTAGGCCTCTTAGTGCCATAATTATTATCATCGGCTGCATATGGATCGAACCCACTGACCTCCGCGGAACACTAAACGGCCGTCGTGAACAATAGCAATGTTATGCAATGCTTCATTGAGTGTAGGACGGGGCGCCTTCATGCCTAACGATTTGTACACGCGGGAGTTGGGGCCTTGAAATTAATGATTTAACGTCTAGTGAGCTACGACTATATGTATTGATTACACGTTAATCGCATCTTATCAGAAACGCAACCGTCACACTAACTGAAAAACTGGCTCAACATGCTAAAGTAATGATTAAATTTTTTTTAATACAATCTCAACGCGATTCTACGTCGTGCCTTTGAACGCATAACGTCTCCTAAAGACGACAGGTTTAATGGCGAAACTCGTCGATATTGTAATATAGTATTACATTTTGCATGTTTTATTTACGATTAAAACAAGCGAAAATTAGAATAAATTAGAAAAAATATATTTTTATTAAGTCATGGAATTTAGTAAGATAACTCTTAGAACAATAAATTATAGCAATGATGTAAACTACAATTACAAATATACATTTAGAACTGTCTTAAATCCACGACGACGGTGAAAAGTAATAAAATAAATTAATTTTCATCACTTTCTATAATTTTGAAATGTGTTTAATTGTATATCTTACCGATATGAAAACATTGAATCTCGGAATCATACACTATTTAGTAAATTTGTTAATGTTTATAACAATAAAAATATTACACATTAATTATTTTTTTAGTGTTAACTTATTATCAGTTCTACTTTTTGGTAAAAGGGACTATTAATACAAAAAAAGGTTCTTTGCATACTTTTACAATTGATCGAGACATTCCCATAGCAATTTTCACTGGCCGTACATTCTCATTAGAACTACAATGGAGTTACTAGCGACGTACGGCGACGACGCCGGTGTTGGCAGTTTCGTATTCGTATTAGAAAATTATTTCGCACATTTGTCAGCTGCGTTGATCTTGACTCGTTGCGACAAGAATTATGGGTCAAGATCAGTGTGACAGTTTGAGAAATTTTAATATGTTATATAAGCAGACAATTTTTTTAATCTACATTCGTTTCGTTCATTTTGTACTCTGTGAAAAATTGTTCTTCCGATTAATTATAATTCTTAGAATATAGTTTTGTGAGTCAGTATCTACTAAATAAGTTTAATCCCTTAGAGACGGGTATATTTATCAATACAGTCTTTTAAAACGTAATTTTTTTTTAATTTAAAATGTTTAATATGATGATAATAAACATCGGGAACATTTTACACCCATAGTGTACTCATACACATATCATACACGTACCAGTTAACAGAGATTGATACACATAGATGTTTTTAGACATATACTTAAGTACATACATAAATGTTCATCACACGAAATCTGTGCAGGAAAAGAAACCGCGGTTGTTTGATGTAAGAAGAAGGATTACCACAAATACACCAACAGGGCAGTTATGTTCAAACATGTTTAATTTACAAATCACTCAAAATGATAACCGCTGATATGAATTGTTACAAATGTTGATTCATATAATGTAGAATCTTATACCTTTAAATAAGTTTCGCACACACGGTGTGCAACCAGTACTGAATGGTTTAATATTTAATAAAGGCATTTCCGTACGCAGGTAGGAAAAACACAACTTTAAGAAAAATTTACATAAAATACGGGTCATGCGTCTGAATGGCGTACTTGAACATTACCAGGCCTGTACACAATGGCACAGTTAACGAAACATCGACATGTGAGCGCGGGGCATTGAGTTCATTGTTCCACGTTTAAGAAAAGGCGATACGTGGTTTCTAGATAGAGAGTTATTTCAAAACTCACACGAGGTCTTTTGCTACTTAACTAATGAACTCTATGATGGCCATAAACCCAGTTAAATTATTTTTTATTAAACAATTAAATTTCATTTTGTTACACGGGCATAAGCAATGAATGGTGCAGAAATAACCAAAAGATTTTGCTTTTATTATTGTACGAGATCATATCATAAGAAACCTTCAATAAATTGAGGATGTATTTTCGTAGATAGCCAGAAATTATAATATTGCATTTGCTTAATACTATAACAAAATATTAAAATTACTGTACAAATTTTAGTCTTATTTTCCTAAAAGTCATTAATAAGTAATATAAAGTATATTTTAAGTGTTAACTTAGTCAATATCGATATAATTTTACAACAATATTATAAAACGTATCTAATTCTACGGATTATCACATATAAAACTCTTATTGCGCCAAGATAATGTCAAAGAATTCCCCATAACAATTTATTCAAATATATTTCATCTTGATTAATTCACATCCGAGATGTCTTTATGTACTGGCTACTGTTCAAGTGCATTGTCTTGTCAGGTAAGCTGCATTCAGTCACATACATGTTATCATTAACACTGTGAGTATTGTCATTGTAATGATGTTCTCTAAATTTTCATTTGCGCAATCTTTTAACGCTGTATTGCTCGTTGTTAGTAAGAATTTCGTGCAAGACTAAAACAAAGGAGTTGACCAAGAAATATGTATTCAACAGTCAGTAAATATAATTATTTATAAAAAATAAAGAGATTTCATGCAGTAATGATTTAAGGTAGTAAATACTTAATAATGTATTGCAATATAACCTGATAATTATTCAAAATTATTTCTTTGCCCAAATAAAGTTTAGAAAAATAATTAATGTGTTGCGATAACTAAAAATAACGTATAATATCAGAATAAAAATATTACATTATTCATAGCGCTTGATAAGATAACAATCAATTTAGAAAATTTAAATAATACTTCATACATTTAACCCTAATATTTAAAACTGCGATTGCCAAACTTTTTCTCGTGTAGTTCACGACTAGATAGATTCCTGCTACATTTCCATTATTTTTCTAAAAATCCTAAAATATTTCACGGCGGAGTCCCAATTCTAAGTCCAAACTTAATGGAGAAAAAGCACATTTTGTGTATTATGTGTTTTTTTAATTAGACGGATCTACATGACGAATTGACAATAAGTCATCAAATATTTGGCCGTAAACTTGTAAACTCTAATTTTTTTTTCACGCCATCATAGACTCACGTCCGGTCTCCCGTAGACCCATAAGGTTCGACCTGAGCTACTAGAGGAACTACTGTTTTAAGCGGTTACAAAATTTAGGTATGCTTATTAGGCCGTAACAATTATTATCTTAATACGTCACGGCTTTGGGTCGGCAACCTTACTGTTAATTAAATCGTTTAAGACGAAATACTTCACGTTGTTACAACATCAAAGAACGCTTACGGTAAAATAATTTTGAATAATGTACATAGACTTCTAGCGGTATATGTGATTCTCTAATTTTTTATTGTTTTTATTTTTCATTAATTTCCCCTGATGAATCTCGAAATTTGTTTGTAACTAAACAAGGAGATAAAGGGAATTAAAAATAACTGTTAGTTCCATAATGTGAAATATCCAATAATACAGAAGGTACGTTATTATCGGATTTGTATATTTTCTTTTATCTGTAATGGGCAACACTTGATGTCAAATGACAATAACGTCGAAGGTATTTAAGCGTGTTAGCCCCCAATATTTTGGTTCATATATTTATGACAATCGAAATACAGCAATGTTGTTATGGCGATAGATAATAGAAATGAGCGTGGTAGCAAGCAAGGCGGCTTAGCTGCAGGTAGATTAGATACAAAAAAAACTGCATATCCGCTCCAAGAAGAAAGCTCTCAAAAACTAATACAATTCTTTAAACCACTAAGAAATTTTTACCCAAACAATTATTTATATATTTATTTACAGATCCTCATCAGCCCGTCTCTCTGGGCTAGGTAAGTTTTATATGTAATATAATAACCAACTCTCAAGTACATGAACCAACTTTCGAATCCATTGAGTCTCAGATTAAAGAGTTTAATTATAATTTGAGCTCCATTCCTCTCTTAGAGGTAGAATTGCAAAAACCATTACTTAATTATTATTATTACGTTATTAAGTAAGTAATAATTACATCACAAAAAACACACTAACACACTCTATATTAGATATTTGTAGGACCTAGATTTGGGCTGTGCCTTGATAAATAGTTAATCAATCAGGAGTTTGAATTTATAAATATAGATATATAATCCTGCCTATGAATACTTAAAATGTAAATTTCAATTTCAGGATGACTCTTATGAACGCTGGCTCCGATCTACGAGTATGGATAATTCCTTTCTGTCGCACAGGCTTCTTATACAGTTCCTTTCCTAAACAATATAATAATTATTATTATTTTTGTTTTTGTTTTTTTTTACACTCGCTGTATTCTTCACAACTCTGTAGGTTGACTGGGGTGCCTCTAGACATAATGTGTTCCCTATTTTGTATAGTCATATGGTGCAGAAGAAGAAATAAATAAGTAAAGAAATATATATGATAGATAGTAATAACAAAAGTACACTTTGTATAAAATAGCATAAAAACAACTCAGTAACCTTTACCACGGTCTATCAAACAAGCGTGTCGTCTCAATATTGTACGAGTACAATTGATTAAAGATGATTATAAACGATTTTTTAACGTAAAAACCCGTCCAATTCGAAAGGAGTGCATGACATCATCATACGGCAAAATGAGTGAAAAGTGCGGGCATTGGCTCATAGGCAAATGAAAAACTAAAAATACATTTTTTGGCATCACTATGCACACTTTTTTCTTTCCAATTTTGTTGATGATAAGGCTCTTTAAAACTTTTGTATAACCGTAGTGGCAATCCGCCCGCCGTCAAATCTTTCAGAGCTATTAGTTTCAGCAATTACTTATTAAGATATCGTACGCATATTTCTGACACAGGATCATACTTAGGGTTGCCACGTAACAATTTATTTTATATGCATATTCCTGGTGACACAATATCTATATAATAGGCTAACACTTGACAATAATATCAACTGATGTTAAGTGTTGTAGATGGAGAACCGTGCTCGAACAAAATACTCTCTCGCACTCATATCATTGACCGTCGGACCTTAGCAATTTTGTTATAGCCGGACAATGACATAGAAGGTTGTAGCTGATCAAGTAGATTTAAAAAACACACTACTATTATCCGAACTTTGCTAACCGATGTAGCCCGGGAATCGATCTCGAGTCGTTCGTGAAGATGAAAAGGGTTAGAATAAACATCACATAGTGACTAACATTTATCTGTCTATTAAGTCCTTGTATTAAGTACTTGATATAGCATTATAATTATCTGTTTCGCCTTTAACAATACGTTTGTCACGTTACATGCATGACGGTAATGTTAATACTGACCTACTTCCACGTAAATCTGGTACATGTCGAATTGGTCGTTTGTAAATACTACTTGTAGGACCGGATCTTGGTTTTTTTTTTCTAATGCACACTTGTATTCAAGCATAAGTATTTTCACATGCATATAAATTATAATATCTTGTTATCGCCGATACATATATGTGTGTGTCAATACAGAAAACCGTGAAAATAAATATGTATAACAGTTGTGTTTTTGACGATAATATCCGTTATTGGTAAAATGCTACAATTCATGAGAAAAACACATTTCTTAACAGCTTTCATAGCATTAGCGGGTCAAATAAGAAAATATTACAATAAGTTACACAATTTCAATTTCATTGTAATGGCTTGTACAAATGTTTGGTCGTTAATTTATTTCATTACGATTAAAGAATAAAAAAAATTGTAAAGTATCACGACACGGTTAATTGTATAAAACATAATGAGAATCGATAGGTACATCTGATAAATCCATAGAATTACAACGAATATCAGTATTATTTACGTAATATGTTTGTTTGTTTTTTCTTATATAACCTTCTATTTCTTTTTTATTTTAGTGAATGTCATTAGTTTATGTATGCGTTCTAAAAGAAAATATATTTCACGTAACATCTTCCGATTTCTGGCCTCCGAACTTTCATTCCATATTACAATAATTTATGACTACACGCCGTGAAACAGCGTTCATCAAGAAATTATCAGATTTTAATTAATTAAAAGAAAAAGTTACAGTTCAAATTTAATGTATTATTTTCACAATAAACGAAAAAACTAATTTCGTTAAAAATTTTGCTCGCTTTCGAATTATTTGCTCGCTGCTTTATCTAACACAAACTACAAAAATATAATAATATTAGAATGCTGACAAAATTGTAAAGGATTTTTTTTTTGCAAATCTTAGCTATTTATGGATTTGCTGAAATATTGTTGTCTACTATCATGCATCTCATCTGACAAATTGAATTAGTAAAGGAAAGATACCATCTTATAATCAAAAGAAAATATGAGTAACGTTAGTTGGTATTTTAAAATAAAATTCAACATTCTTTTAATTAACAGCCTTTGCATCTTGTCGTCGATGCTCTAAGAGAAATCGAAAAAAACAGCTTTCAAATCTATTGACTGCATCAAATCAATTAATCTTCATAATAGAAACAAAACCAGACTACAAAAGAACAAACTAATAATCAACAGCAAATAAAAAAGTAAACAAAAAGATTCAAGGTTTCCCCGAAATTTCAACACTGAAAATAACCACTAATAACGATAACGCAACATATTTTTTAATAACACGCACATGTTAGACACAATCAAAAAGAATAATAAAAAAAAATTTTAATATTTTTACAAAAGTTCGTGAGACGATCGCGAGGGGAAATAAAGATCAACAGTAACCATAATAATAATAATAATAATAAGTATGAACATCAAAGAAATCCTTTATCGGCTAATAGAAAGCTTGTCAAACTGTATTAATTTAGTTTATAATATATATTTTTTTATTTCCGCATTTAGAGGCCTTTCAACACATAAACTGTTAAATTGTTAGATTCACCTCACCTTTTAATAGATAGCATATAACTGACAATAATTTTAGTCTTGCTCTTGGTCTTCTACGATCGTCTGAGGCATAGTATGAGTCATTGTCAGACCGTCCAAGTTCGTTAACGTGGGTCATTGTTTCGCCTCCTTGATTTGGTTGAATCACAGACGTCGCGAGACATCCGCAAAAAACGTGAACACCAATAAATGTAACGTTCCATATTATCTTAACAACTTTAAGTGCTAAAATGTGTTCGCTAAATGGATAATAAAGATTAATGTAATACGTGTTATGTATTAAAAAAAAAACAAAAGTTGTGAAGGAGGAAAGGCGAGAAATGCGACCCATTTATAATACCTCTTTCAACACTTACTTTCAAATCGAAAAAGTTACGCACGTACGTGCTTTAATTGTAATTCGCAAAGAAGAAAAACTACCGTTACTAATGTAGACAAAAAGAAGTAAATCGCCCGAACTATCGATCACTATTGGATGTTAATGAAACCTATTTAATTTTTGTTTTTTTCATTATGATTAGAAGAAAGGCAACTGCGGAGCTCATTCGGTCGTTGCAGCTTGCAGAAATGTTTTTTTTTATAAGGAATAGTAACAGTCATACTTTTTATCTGTATCATCTAAATGTATTAAAATTGTAAACGCTTTGTTCTCTCAACAAATTTTAAGGTGTCATCATTAAGAATATTCTATAGTCCTTCGCTTACTATTACGATGCTAAATCACGGGGTTCTGATCAAGTAAAGACGGAGTGTACATTTATCACTTTTTTAAATAATTATCTCACAGAAATATAATTATTATTATACTACACTTGGGTTGTAAATATAAATATTTTTAATAAAGCAAATCGTTAGCACAGGTTAATAATTTTAATTGCACATTAAGAATGAACATTTTAAAGAATAGCAAGATAAAACACTAAAAAGAATTAATTAAATATATCACCACCTAATATCAGTTGATTAGTGACAGTTAAAAGAAAAAATAAACACATTAAACAATCACTAGAATATGTGCAGGAGGATAAACCGCCTGGTGTTAGATATTGTAACCACTTAAGAATATGGAATACTGGTTACTCTTAACACAAGCAAATCTTTGCTCACAAGGAGTATCCAGTTTCTGTAAAGTTGTATTCCTAAGTTAATAAAATGAACATTTTTTATCTTTTGTTAGTTACAAGAATATTTACGTTCCTTTTATTAATAAATAGTAAATAAGTGATGCATTATCAAATCAAAAAAAAGAATTTAATCTACATAAATATATTTCGATTCGAAATAAAAGCTGTTTTTTTTGTAATTCAATTACCAGTATACCGAGATTACGTCATCAACCAATTCTCCAGCTCCAACAAAATTTTAAATTTATTTTTTATAAACAATAATAATTTCAGAACATATTGGCAATTATTATAACCAAGAGCGTATAGCGTTTCGAGAACTAATTGGATACATCGATAAAACACTGTAACAAATGATTTTACGTGTAAACACAAATAACTAAACACTTTACTGATTAAAACAGTGCGAGCACTAAATATATTTATAGGAAAAAGTATAAACAGCATTCATAATTCGCTAAGTGTTACTCACAAATAACTGTTGATTGAAATGTATTTCATTATAATATAACGTTTTAATTATAAGATATTTCTACTGACAGCGTCAACTAATCTTCTGTTTATAAAAAAGAAAATTTAAGTGTAGGTTTACGGACACTATTTCATGGTATTCTTATCCGTAGTAACATGATACATTAATTAATCCTTACATTTCCTGTGTTTCGAAAAAAAAAAGAAAAACAAATTTGCCGTTAAGGATGAAACAAAAAACGAAAATTCGGATAAATAAGTATAGTGAGTTTTTTAATCTACGTTGTTATGTCAAATTTATGTTTCTCATAAATTAATAATTCTTAGAATCCACATACACCAAATAAATCAAACACACAAATACCAAACAAATGTTTATATTACCTACACAAACATAGGAATACGATGCATGGTGAACTTACCTGATAGAACAACGGGCCAACGGGACTCCTAGCTCACCGTACCATACCACCACGAAGCACGTAACACAAAAATTAATAAAATTAATTCTTTAACACACCCAAATACAAATTGGACAAGCCAGATTCGAGTTGGAAATTCGTTAGTGTCATTTAAATACAAATAATTCGAATAATAACGTTTGATCGAAGTTTTACCACTACAGTGCTTAAACCGAACGGCCTGTCTGTTCGTCGACAGTACTCACTAGAACTAAACAGTCACTGACACTGCTTATACGTCCGTCTCTTTCTCTACTGATTACTTTCAGTGGGAGGGAAAGGGATAAAAGACTGGTGGAATTCACGACCGTATGCGCATACACAGCATGGTGGCTTCTCGTAATTAAAAGAGGCTTTATGGTGTGATGGAAAGAGAGAATGATACAGGCTAGCCTTTAGAGATTCACGGTGAGTATATGCAATAACGATGCGTAGAGAGAACATATGGAAAAGCAGGCTTTTCTGTTAAGGGCGAGTCTGTTCAAAATTTCGCTGACGTACACTTTAATAAATAACAGATATAAATAAATGTATAAAAAATTCCAGTCGTATATAGTTTTATTTCTTCTATTATTCGTTTAAATATTTTTTCTAAAACGTAACAATAGCTATATTATTACTTTAGGAAAATTGTAATAAAAAACATTTTTTTTTAAATTTTTATTTGTATTATATTATATTAAGAGTTAATTAGAAAGAGGTTTTACTTGTTTTTTCATATTTTATTAAATTGCTTTCATAACTTTAACATACGTTTACAAGTAATCCATAATTTTTAATACTTATAAATATTTTTATCTATTGTTTTATAAATTCATAACGTAATATCAGTACCTTAATAGTACCATAAACTTAATGAGTAAGTATTAAGAACTTTATGGTAATGTATCAAAGTTTAAAATCCTTTAAAAAATACTAATTCTGAAAAATCAAGAGCACGTTAAAGTGTGAACAGAGCTGCGAATAGAGTTGGCAACGTCGCTCACGTATCATCAACTTTGAAGTTAACCACTTAAAGTTAGTTTGCGACCGGATTACTGATCAGTGGGCGTACGTGAAATTGTTCTTTATTAATTTTTAAATTTCGAATAGTCGTTTTATGATAAAGTGAACACAATGATTGGTAGTGATTATACACTGGAACTGTGCAACGTATTTCACTCTGGTCAGGTAAGATTTTTGCAAAATTTTCTTTATGAGTTTATACTTTAAGAGAAAATATTTGTGAATATTCACTGCAAATTTATACGGTACATTACACATTATTTCGACTGTGTGTTTATATTTTTGATTAAGTATAGTAGATAATACATTTAATACTGTTGTTTATATATTACGTACTTACATATTGGCTTCGTAAAAAGTGATCATTTAACATATTTATAATTAAAAAATATCTACAAATAGAAATACAAATTTATTTTATTAGAAATAAAAAATATAAATACTCCACTAGAATAATCACTCGGTATATACGCGTTGATGTCTTTTGTAACTGTGATCTGGGTTACATCCGAATTTAACAAGATGTTCTTAAAAAATATTTAAATAGGTCGAACCCGGGAATTTCTTCCAACGGCTGACCGGAGGCGTGAAGACTGGCATTATTCTCAAAGATGTCTCCATGCTCACCCATAGTGGGGAGGTCACTGCCATACTAGGTTCCAAAGGTAAGAGTATCTTGTACATACATGTTTTTTTTTTAATCTTGATTCTCTGTGATTATGTTATAATGAAAATTTAGTATTTTAACGACTTTCCCGTAGTTGTAAGCCGAATATTATGGATTCAATTCCAGCACGGAATAATCGCGTAAATTTCGAGTATCATGCATATTCATAAAATGCAGTGATACCAAAGCAGTTTTTGAAAAATAAAAATTCTAGTACACTATTTGACACTATTAATAATATCAATTATTTTTGAATAAAAATGTAATTGCTTTTAAAGTCTATTTTGCATATTTTACCTTTATGTTTTTTGTTTGACAATTTCAAGATGTCAATTTTATATAATTTTTATTTACGTAAAGATGGTTAAACATCCTCAATTCTCTGGGTCATAATGTTTACGACTTCTGAAACGAAGCGAAACTTTTACGAACACATTACTAAAATGAGAATGTTAAGAAGCGTCGCGGTATCGAAATAAGCCTACCAACATCCATACTCCAACTCTAATGTGATCTCGAAATCAAACCAGTGTACAAGCTGGCCAAGAAGTTAACCGCTGAACCATTGAGGTAGTTGAATGTCAACCTATTCTTTTTTGAAAAGGAAGCGGGAAGCGAGCGCTCCTAGACGTAATCGCCCGTCGAGTACCATGCAAGGGTCACATCCTGCTGGAAGGTGTCCCTCTAGAAGAAGAACACTTCAAGAACACTTGCGCCCTCGTTAGACACTCCACAAAGCTCCTGCCAGGACTTAGTGTACAGCAAACATTATCCTTATCACTTACTAAGGTAACATAATGAAATTTTCTTTGCACAACGAAATGTCTTAATGAATTAGGTATTTTATCAGCAATACTTAACCTCAATTCCACATGATTTTTAAGTTAGTAAGATGCTGTAGATGGTAAAGCGTGCTCGCCCAGAATACTCTGACTCTCGTATTAATGATCCCCCTTAACATAGGAATGCTGCTATTGCGTCAAGTTTGCATTGTGTATACTAGCCAGCTAGGGGAGTTCCACAAAACTTTACCACCATCAAGACTACTATTTATGTGGTCCCGTAATCGAATTCGGTACCTCCGTACATCCGTCCTCCTCATTCCATAACGTAATGCACCACGAAGACAGTCAAATGTCACAATATACATCAGGAAGTAAGTGTTTTTTGTTTGCCCATAATAATTATCATCGCCTTTAGATACAAGTTGGTATGTTACTCCAGTAATGTAGGTAGTGACATTACCGTACAAATCGAAACACAGTAAGTGTCCCCCTTAGCTTCTCTAAAATCTACTTTACGATATATCATTTTGTTGTGCTTGTTTACGGCACTAAATTAGTTATTATTTGTGTGTTGAAAATATGAAAAACCTTTTTTTTCAAAAACGTAATTTATTTTTAATTTCAGATAACGGGCTACTTGAAATCATCTAAAGTAAAACAAGTGATGGCAGACTTGGCCTTATCTCAGGTATTTCTTTTAATATCATTCAATTGAATAATTACAGTAAGCTATTGTTACATTTATTTGATGTTAAATCAAACATCCTATCAGTAAAAATGTTCCAATCGGATTTTACATGTTGAATCAAATGTAACATATCAAGGAATAAGATTGATTTGTAATTTTAAAATATATAAAAAACTCTGACACCGATGAAGCTGTAAAAGTCGTAAAAAAGACTAGCAGGGAGTAAATTAATTTGAATATAGAGATATATTATAAATTATGGTCCCTCGAATATTAATCTATATTGAATATTAAGGTGGCTCACAAATGCGTTACGAACCTAACGAAAAGCGAATATCGGAGACTGGTTATTGGAGTTCAACTCATAAGAGATCCATGTAAGTTAAAAAAAATATGGTTGCTTATTTAAATGAACTATTTTTAAAAACTAACGAAAAGTTTAAATTTAATACCTACATATATAAATTATCATTAAATACCATGTCTACCTACCCTATTGATTATCTTAACCATTGTTCGTTTTTAGTAATACTGTTGCTTGATGAACCGACATGGGACTTGGATCCGTTGAACACCTATTTGGTGATTTCTATTTTATCAAACGCAGCCAAAAAATATGGAACGACTATTATACTAACAATGGAAAAACCGAGATCGGGTAAGAAAGAAATTATACCTGGATATTTACTTTTGTTAATTCCTAGTCCAGACAAAGTAAATGCATTTATTTATGAAGTAATGTAATATTACTAAAATTTATACCTACACATTTATTAGTCTCAACAAAAATTAAAAAAAATATTCTATTCAAAATAGCCACCTTTGGCTTTTATACAGGCCTTTAATCAGTCTGGCCACGATTCTATGGATTTACGCATTGTTGCCAAGAGAAATTTCGCCATTCCTTGCTCCAAATATTTTTTAAGACAATGTCGCCGTGTCATTTAAAGCAAGCCCATGACCTCTAAAACTGACCATAATTTGAAGTCTAAAAAGTTGAGGTCTGGGCTAGATGAGGACTCATCTTCAGCTCTTATAAAGTTAGGAACGTTGGTTTCGAGCTGGACTTGGGTATTTCGTGCCTTGTGACCAGGTGGAGAGTTAAGCTGGAAAGTCCACGGTATATTTTTAAAAAGTGTATTGTTGAGAGGTTTTCCAACACGATCCATGACTGTATTTTGATACACTTGCTGAAGTTTTCACTCCTTTTTCACAACAATGTAGTTTTGTAACTCCTTGATAAGACACGCCCCACCAAACCATCACTGGCGCAGGATAATGACCACGTTGTACTTTTCCGACCACTTGAGCAGCTTCTTTAGAACTGTGAGCGTAGACTTTATCATTTCGCTTATTGCAGTGTTCTTCAATCGTGAATTTTTTTTCATCGGTAAAGAGAATATTTCTGTGCCTTTCACCTGCATATTGCAACAGAAGACGTTTTGATCGATCCACTCTCTTTAATTGTAAAGATTGATTTAGGGCATGTCCTGTATTTCGTCAATAAGCAACAAGCTTCAGGTCCTGTTTTATAACACGCGACAGAGTCCGAGCAGGAATCTTCATTAACCGCGACAAGATTTTTTGCTTCCTAATGTGATTTCGACGAATTCTGGCTTTAACAGCATTAACAGCCTTTGTAGTTCTAACACCACGCAGCCGCCTTGATCTTTTCTAGTTTTCAACAGAGGTAGTGTTGTTCTATCTGTTGATACGTACGATATATGAACATACGGCCATTACCAGGCTCTTGAAGTGTTTGGATTATGACCGACGGCTGCACATCCACTTGATGCAAGGCGATCACTGCAATTCTATTATCTTCAACACTCCATTCCATATATTAATTTGATAATGAACACAAAAAAAATGTGAAATGGCGGGAAATCATCAAAAAAACTTTTTAAAATAAGAGTGTTCCAAATCCAAAAGAATTAAAAAGTTAAAAAAAGAAAAAGTTTTTATGTAATAGTATTTATGGCCGGACTAGTATTTTTTCCTTTCAAGTTTTCTATTTATGAACATAACATATTTACATAACATACATAAACTTTTATAAAACAAAAGCATTTAAAAATAACATCCTTCTTAGATATACTGCGTGGATATTGATCGTGTTAAATTTTACATTTTTTTATTGGCAATAGACTAACACTTGAAATCGATTTACACAATGTTAAGTGAATATAAGCCTTAGATTACGAAGTGTGTTCGGAAAGTATACTCTGGCTCTCAAATAAATGTTTGCCGGAACACAGAAACGTCATTACGGCGGTGAATTGACATTGAGAGTAGTAGGTAGATAAGCGAATTCGAAAAAATCCTACCACCATCTAAACTCCACTATATAATACTTATAAATCTAAGTAGTGGTCTACAGTATAATTCAGATATTGTTTTGTATTCTAGACGTCTTTCCATTTCTCGACCGCGTTGTGTACCTTTGTCTCGGAGACGTCGTCTACGCCGGGCCGACGAGGAACCTGCTGGATTACTTCGGCAGCATCGGCTTCCCTTGCCCACAGTTGGAAAACCCATTAATGTATTATTGTAAGTACAAGAGTTGCTGTTATAGAATTAACGTTAAATTTCATTTTGTATCCTACTATATTTCTAAAATTTCAAATCAAAAAGATACGGTTTAACCCGGGTACGTCGATGATATCACATTCACTACTAATGCTTGATCAGATTTTGATTTTAGCCGCTGGTAACATATTTCCTTTTAATTTTCTACATGAAAAAAAATTATGACACCTATAATGAACCTAATATGTAGTTTAAATAAAACAATACTACTGTTACTGCTGCTGCTGCTGCTGCTGGATTCGGTGAAGTAAGCGCTGTTAGTCTTAGACGACTATTACAGCTTTATCGA